>JANRGW010029901.1:0-66238 GCA_024733675.1 Psilopsiagon aymara
TGGTGCTGGGGATGGTGCTGTGGCACTGAGGTCCTGTCCTGAGGACACTGGTGTGGCAATGGGGATGGTGCTGTGGCGTTGGGGTCCTGCGAGGGGACAGTGCTTGGCACTGGGGATGGTGCTGTGGCATTGGGGTCCTGTGCTGGGGACACTGGTGTGGTGCTGGGGATGGTGCTGTGGCACTGAGGTCCTGTCCTGAGGACACTGGTGTGGCAATGGGGATGGTGCTGTGGCACTGAGGTCCTGTCCTGAGGACACTGGTGTGGCACTGGGGATGGTGCTGTGGCACTGAGGTCCTGTCCTGAGGACACTGGTGTGGCACTGGGGATGGTGCTGTGGCGTTGGGGTCCTGTGCTGGGGACAGTGGTGTGGCACTGGGGATGGTGCTGTGGCGTTGGGGTCCTGTGCTGGGGACACTGGTGAGGCGCTGGGAGCACTGATCCTGCTCTAGGGTGGGTCAGATGTGTCAGCAGGGCCCCTGGTCCTGCAGTCACTGAAGTGACTGGTCCACACTGGAGGTTTTGGGCACCTTGTCCCTGTGGCCCTGGCTGGTCACAGCAGGATGGTGCTGGCCATCCCCCTTGTTTCCTGGGGTCCCATCGCTACCGCGGGCCGGGCTCCAGCACCCCCTCAGCAGAGGCACTGCAGGGGGAGGTTGGGGCACGTGGTTGTCACCATGGGCTGCACGGCACAGATAGGAGCTGGGGACATGGGTGGCAGGGCTGCACCCAAATCTCTCCAGGCGGGAGCAGCTGCTGGCCACGATAGCTTAATCTCGTGGGCCCCTGGGCTCGGTATTGCCTCTCCCTGCGGAGGCCCCCCCAGTCCCAAGCAGGAGGAGGCTCTGGACCATGACGGGGAGCATTTGTCGCTGCTGGGCACAAGCCCTTTCGTGTGGTCAGCAGCTGGGAAGTGAGGATCTGGCAGGGCACTTAGACCCTTCGGAGGTGACAGCCCACATCTGCTCTTTCATCCCCAGCCCCAAGGGTTTCCCCAAGCTGAAGAATGACACGTTCCTTCGAGCAGCGCGTGGGGAGGAGACGGAGCACACCCCAGTGTGGTGCATGCGGCAGGCTGGGCGCTACCTGCCTGGTGAGTGGGTGCAGGTGTATGGAGGGGCACAGCAAGGGTGGCCCAGCACGCACCCCATAATGCTCATGCTGATCCTTTGCAGAGTTTCGGGAGACCCGGGCAGCGCAAGATTTCTTCGCCACTTGCCAGAGCCCCAAATTGTGCTGTGAGCTGACGCTGCAGGTGAGCGTCCTCTGGGGATTCTGTGTGTCCCCTCTCACCACCCAGATGGGGATGGGGAGTAACCTTGGGTATGGTCACCCTGGGTGGTCCCAGTAAGTTTTGCAGCCCTTGGGGACCCTGCTGCCCATGTGCTTGTCCAGGTCTTCCATGGGGAAGGGTATCCCAGCCCCTTACTGATGCGGCTTCTTCCCATCCGCAGCCACTCAGACGATTTCCCCTGGATGCTGCCATCATCTTCTCCGACATCTTGGTGGTACCCCAGGTGAGAGCCATGGCCAGTGGTGGGGAGCAGTGGCTGGGAATGGGGCTGGATTCAGGGCCACCCAATTCCTGCTTCTTCCATCCTTTCCTGTCCCCAGGCACTGGGCATGGAGGTTGTCATGGTCCCTGGCAAAGGACCCACATTCACAGAGCCCTTGAAGGAGGTGGAGGATCTGCTGAAACTGCGACAGAAGGTGGACGTGACCGCAGAGCTGGGTTACGTCTTCCAGGCCATAACGCTGACACGACACAGCCTAGAGGGCAGGGTACCCCTCATCGGCTTCTCTGGGGCGCCTGTAAGTGATGTGCCTCCTCCATGTGGCTTTTCTGTCTGGGCTTCTTTGCTCTTTCTTCAGAGGTGACGCCAGCCATGACACCCCCAGAGCTGTGGCTGCTATAGGGGTGCGTACATAGGGGACAGTCGATGCAGAGCAGCTGTGCCCCAGGCTCTGGGGTGCTGACAGTTCCTACCTTCAGCACGGTGACCAGCCACTCCTGTCTTGTTCCATCTCCATCACCATCCTCACGTTACTCCTCTTCTTCCTGCAGTGGACCCTCATGTCCTACATGATTGAAGGTGGTGGCTCCACCACAATGGCCAAGGCCAAGAGCTGGCTCTACCGGCACCCCGAGGCAAGCCACCGACTGCTGCGGCTGCTGGCTGATGTTGTCACTGACTACCTGGTGGGGCAGGTGGCTGCTGGAGCGCAGGTGAGTCCCGGGACATGGGGACAGGGCCAGGCAGGAAGGCAGGGACTGGGGACAGGAAGCAGAGACCGTCCAGCTTCTGGGAGCAGGAGGAGGGGCTGAGGTGCAGCTCTCCTGTGCCTGTTTTCCTGGCAGGCGCTCCAGCTATTTGAGTCCCATGCCGGGCACCTGGGCCCAGAGCAGTTCCAGGACTTTGCCCTGCCTTACATCCGAGACATCGCCCAGGGTGTCAAGAGCAAGCTGAAGGAGGAGGCGCTGCCCCTGGTGCCCATGGTGAGTTGGGGCTGCCTGGATTGACCCTGGCATCTGGGTGCTGCTGGAGATGGCACAACCCTTGGTACCTGTCTGACCCACAGCAGAGTTACTGCCCATCTCCTCCCTCTCCAGATCATCTTTGCAAAGGATGCACACTATGCGCTGCGAGACCTGGCCCATGCTGGTTATGAGGTGGTCGGTCTCGACTGGACAATCCGGCCCCAGGAGGCTCGGTAAGACTGTGGAAAAGCGCTCAGGTGCCTGGGCAGTACCTCAGGCCGGGTACCCTCACTTCTTCCTCTGACCTGAGCCATCCCAGGCTTGGAGATTGCTGGTCCAGCAGTGGGGATAGTTGGGCCCCCATGCTGCGTGATGCTCACAGCAAACAGGGGCTGCACTGAGGACTGCTAAGTGTGCTGAGGTGGGGGCTGCAGGCACCTGGCTACCCCCAGTCTCTGCACTACATGCAACAACTCACCTGCTTCCTCCTTGCTGCAGTGCACAGATAGGGAAAGATGTCACCCTGCAAGGAAACCTAGATCCCTGTGCTCTCTATGCACCCAAGGTGAGCTGTGGCCATTGCCAGCAACTGGGCTAGTTGGAGCCTGTGTTAAAGGCCTCCTGCCTCAGTTTCCCCACCTGCATTGCTGGCTCGTATCCCAGCAGTCCCCCAGGCTGGCTGGGGACTGGTGGGATTGATGATGGTTTCCCCTGTGCCTACAGGAGAAGATCGGTGAGCTGGTGAAGAAGATGCTGGAGGGTTTCGGGACGCAACGCTACATTGCCAACCTGGGCCATGGCCTCTACCCTGACATGAGCCCTGAGCACGTGGGTGCCTTTGTGGAGGCTGTGCACACTCATTCCCGCCACATCAACAAGCACAGCTGAGCCTGGGCGCTTGGGGACAGGACTGGTTTGGGCATGGTCACCTCAAGTAGCATGTTGTCACAGGGCTGGCCGCAGGCTGGGCTACAGCATTAAACCAGCACCTTCTCCACAGCAGCCGTGTGGCTCTGGCTGGGGGGTGGGAATTGGACAGCCCTGAAGGAGAGAGGCAGTGATGGCAGCCTGGCAGTGGGGCATGTGAGATCAGGAGGGGCCTCTGAGCCCTGTCCTGCAGGTCAGAACGGGGAAACAGGGATGACAGCGAAGTAGGGGGGATGCCTCTCTCTGCCAGGCTGCACAGTGTTGTGCCAAGGGGTGGCAAGAGAGGGTGTGAACCCAGAGCACAGTAGGCATCTCTTGGCACTATGAATGCACTCAGCTCTGCTGGGGGAGAGAAGCTGCCTGAGGCTGGCAGGGTCACAGCTTGGGAGTTGAGGGCTCATTATGCACCACTGCCACAGGCTCAGCATAAGCTATGCCACTGTACTGCTCACGTGGGAATAGGCAACATGGCATTAAACCAGGGCATCATTGAGTGAGTGGGAGATCCCTCAGGACTCACCTAGGGGACAGCCAGCCACATGGCAGGAGCCTGCAGACGGTACCACCACCCTGCAACACTGGCTGGGATCGTAGCAAAAGCACAGTGGCCCTAGCACTGCCATAATCCTCCTCCAGCTCCCAGAGATGCTTTGGGACCATCCCACTGGTCCTGGAGATCTCTTCCCTCCCTGTTTACCTCCTCTGATCCTTGGGCAAAGTCTGCCTGGGGCTCAGCAAACCCCGCAGGAAGCAGCAACCCTGCTGCCAGCACCGAAAAACCCTGAGTTACAATTCCATGCCACCACATCCCACACTGCAGCACACTCACTGTGGTCCGGGCTGCCTGTAGAATGGATCAAGATGTGGACACCAACACTGCTCTAGCCGGCATGGATGGGGCAGTGTCCCAAGCTGGCCAGGGACTTGCTGACACCCAGCCACCCAGCAAGCACGGCGACCCCTCCAATTTCAGAGAAAGGCAGTGGAGATAGAGGCAGTAACGTTCATCCCTTTTATTATTAAACATCAGATGAAGGTCGCACACACACATACACGCACGCAAAACAAAAAAGTAAAAGAAAAGAAAGGGGAAAAAAAAAGAGAGAGAAACAGACTGGTTGAAGACCGCTAGGTTGGTGGCGACACAGACTGAGTACAATTGGTTTCCTGGCCGGAGCGCGGACACAAGTCACTTGCCAAAAAAGTAAAAGTCAAACCAGACAGCAGATATCTAGCCCACGTTCTCTAACTACAAGTCACCATCCAGACCGGCCCTGGCCCCCCCAGCCCTCCCGACCCGCTGGCGAAGAAATGAACCAAAACCAAAGAGCTGCCAGCCCAGGACTAGAGCAGTCTGCCCCTGGCACAGGGCAAAGCCAGGAAGGACCAGGGATTGGCTGCACCACGGAGCTGGGAAGCTGAACAGTGCTTGCCCCTGCTCCCTCCCCAGGAGTCAGCAGCCTTGCTGCCCACCTGCCTGCCCAAGCACCTCGCACCCCTGTGCCCGTGGGAGACGGCGTGTGCGAGGCGATGGGATCGTGTCCTCCATCCCCAGCATCCACGTGTGTCCGAGCGAGCGTCCCCCGAGCCCCTTCCTTCGCTGTCCTCAAGCGCTGGGCTGCTGCTCCTCCTTCCTTCTGTCCATCCATCTGTCCATCCGTCCGCCCCAGGGCTGCGAGTCGAGTGGGCATTCACCTCCCCCCAACACCCTTCTCGCCGCCGACAATGCCGCGGGAACCTGAGCAACGTTCGCGTGCCTCCTCCTCTTTTTGTCTGTGGGTTTTGTTTTGTGTGGTTTTTTGTTTTTTAAATAATAGTTATAATAATAATAATAACAATAATAATAATAGCAATAATAAAAATAATCGCCCCAGCCCATGACAATTTCAAGTATCCCCCAAATAAAAGACAGAATTATAAATAATTATAACTTTACAATTTAATAATTGACACATATACTATAGTATTTACAGTATCATAAATGCTTTTTTTTTTCTTTTTTGTGTTACTTTTAGTAAGCAATCCCTGAGAACAGTTACTTTAACTTGTTTTATTGAAGTATCTTCACAAATAGAGGAGTTTGCATGTCTCGGGCGGGCGGGAGAAGCGCTCTGCAAAGCCATCGCTTTTGGTGACGCATGAGGTTCTAGTGTCGCGGGTTTCTTTGCTCGCTCTTATTTTTTTTTCCTTTTCCTATTTATTTTGAATTCCCCATGTAAATTCAAAGATTTTTGCACTTTGCAACCTTCAGATCCCTCCAGCGACCGCTTCCTTCAGGAAAGAGGTATTAGATTTCCAGGTTAGCTTTTGGTATTGGCAAGGGAGGGCAGGGGGCTGAGTGAACCATCCTTTTTTCCCCGTGGTTGCCTTTTGGTTTGTGCCCAAGGAATCTCTGGATCCGCTCAGCGTGTGAAATGGTTAAATCCAAGATAGGAAATAAAAAAGAAAAACAAACAAACAAACAAAAAAGAAACAAAAAGACCAGAACAGAGCAGCCTCTGCCAATGGGGGGAAGGTGATCTCTGCTTTCCTTCCTTCTTCTCTCCCGAGTCCCCTTGCTGCGGCCAGACCCTGCCAGTGAGCATGCAGGGGCCGGGGCTCACCCAAACCGCTCCCGCACCAGCAGCATCAGTTTTTTCTTGCCTTTATAGATTTGTTTGAGATTGTCAATGAACTGGGCAAACTGTATGTGCCCGTCCTGCGCCAGGAGAAAGGTCTCCCTGGCCTTGCTGAGGAACTCGATGAACTCCCCGTAGTGCCGTGGGCTGATGTGGGTGAGCCGGGAGTGAGTGGTGTTGATGTAGGCGCTTATCGTCGCGTCCAGCAGCTGCCGCAGCGGGGCTTTGTCGGTGGACATCAGCTTTCCCGAGTTCCTGCGGCCGGGAATGCCGGCCAGCCCTGGGGCCGTCATGGTGCAGCGGCGAAGGATGTCCGAGAGCACTGTGGCACAGTGCACACTCTTCACCACCAGTGGGATGATGGCCGCCAGCTCGTTTTTGCCTAGAGAGTGGCTCAAGGCGCAGGCCCAGAGCACGTCATTGATGGCTGGGTGCGTGTCCTGGTTGTAGGCCAGGTTGAGATGCGTCATGGCCAACGAGGCCAGTTTGAATGCCCGGAGGGGGTAGCCCCGGTGCTCCATGTAGCGGGCGATGGTGAAGAGCTGGGTGTAGGTCATGCCGGTGGAGGCGGCGTCGATGACGATCTGGTAGGCGGTCTCGAAGGCGATGTGGTCCTTCTCGCAGAGGGTCAGGGCAGACAGGGCGCAGTTCTGGGGGTCCTTCATGGCACACTGCAGGGCCAGGGTGCGGGCGCAGCTGGCCAGCTCTTCCCGCTGCGGGTAGTCCAGGCTCAGGCGCAGGATGGTGTTGTGGGACATCACTGTGGCTGCCACAATGCTGGTGGCTTCCGTGGGAGTGAACAGCGAGTACCAGCTCTGCAGGATGCTCACCAGGGCCCTCACCCCTGCAAGAAAGCACTGGGGTCATGGCACAGCCCTGGAGCTTGGCTCGGATCACACAGCTTCTCCAAGTCCCAGGACAGAAGTCAAGGGAAAGCCAGCTTGCGGCAGTGCTGAACTGCTGCCTCTGACCCAGCAGGGACAGGGCAGAAGGGGACAGGCAGAGCCTACCCTTCACTGCCATGCTGCAGGGCACAGCACACACCGCTGGCCTGGCCCAGGTCCACGGGACCTGTCCCAGCCCCATACCTGGCCACTGCTGTGGCCCTATTCCTGCCAGCTCTGAGGCGCATCCAGTTACACAGGGTGCTGAGATGCTGGCACAGGGTGCCCAGGGAAACTGTGGCTGCCCCATCCCCGGCAGCGTTCAAGGCCAGGCTGGACATGGCTTGGAGCACCCTGCTCTAGTGGAAGGTGTCCCTGCCCATGGCAGGGGTTGGAGCTGGATGAGCTTTAAGGTCCCTTCCAACCCAAACTGTCCTGCAATTCTATAAATAGGGGCCCAAAAGAGCTCGGATGCGCAGGGCTACGAACGACCCGAGGGTCCCTCCCGCCGCATGCAGGCTGGGTGCCCCTAGCATGGCAAGGCACTCACCCACTTCAGTAGCACACGTCACCAGCCACCTCACCATCTCCCGCCGCCGCCAGTTGAGGGTGGACAGGGTCATGCGCATCACCTGCAAGGCAAATTCAGGGTGACTGACTGCCCCACAGGGCACCCAACACTGTGGTGCTTCCCAAAGATCCCTCTGTCCCACCTGGCTACTGGCTCCCCGGTGCTGAATCGCCTCCACCCAAACTGCATCAGGCAGAGGGGCCTCCCAAGGCTGAGCTCCCCTGCTCAGGGAGGAATTTACTCCTTGCACAGGGGACGCCCTGCGTGGTGGAAGACCATCACCAGTGCCTTCTGCATGTGGGGCAGAAGGGCCGCCAGCATTCCCAGTGCCAACCCATACCTGGAGTCCCAGCTCCAGCGCCACGTTGAGCAGCGTCGTGTCCGAGTTACTGTCAGCTGGCGTGGCGATCTTGAATGCATCCTGAGCCAGCTTGAAGATCAAGGAGGAGGAGTGGATGTTCTTCTGGATGGCCTCCAGCACTGTGCGTAGGCGCAGCATGTCCCCTGGGTGCAGGCAAGAACAATCAGATGGTTCAGCCTCCCCCCAGCTTCCCCTTGAGCCCCATCTCCTGCCTGCACTGAGGGCTTAAACAACCCCTTCAGCCCCTCTGGACACCCATGCAGAGGAATGCTCAGGGATGCTGGATCAGGCCCTGCAGTCCAACAGCAAAATGAAGTGTCCTTCCCGGAGGTGACACATCTTACAGCACCCATCCTCGCTCAAGAACTTCCTCTCACAGAGAGAACAAACAATCCTGAGTGATCCCAGACACATCCTGGAGCATTAGCAGGCATTTCCAGGCACCTGGATGTTCTGCCCTGGGTTCAAGTTTGACAGCTGTAAAGCAGGCTCTTCCCAACAAAGGAGGCGTTTGGGGAGATGCCCAAACTGCAGAAAGGTCATTCTTCATTTAGAAACGGTAAAAAGAAGAAAAGCTGTTTGCTGTACACATACTGTTTTTGACCAGTAAGTCCCTTCCCCCTGCAAGGCTAGCAAAGGCTGGGCCAGGGCCACCCAGGTACACTGTGGCTTGGTCCTGGACGTCCTAGGTCAGACACACAGCTCTCACGACTGAGAGAGGCTGAGAAACCCCCAAAGAAGGGGGTTCTTGGCACAACACCCAGTGATGCTGTGGGCCTCCTGCCACTGGAGGCCATGGGTACTACAAGGATATGTGATGGCACTGGGAGATGGGGCAAGATCTTGGAAAAGGGGCCCATCAAGGCATATTAGTATCACGATGCTATATCTGGCCTGGGAAATCCTCCTGTCCGACCCTGTGGGACACGGCGTGCAGAAAGGGACCTTTGGCATGGGTGCAGATCAGAGATACCAACATGCCCTATTAGGTCTCTCTGCTTTGTTCCAGGTTTATGTTTCTGCTCTCATATTTCTAAACTGAGCAGATGAGCCTTACACAAAGAAAACCAAATAACACACAACAATGTGAAAGACCTAGTGCTGCAGCTGGGTACACAGAGACATCCTGGGTGACAAACAGCTAAAGGTATCTCCAGCTACCCATAGCAGCCACTTGCCTCCCTGTAACAGCTTGAGAGGGCATAGGCAGGAGAGGCCTTGAGGACACAGGGACATGCTGTGGTGGGGGACACCTGGAGAAGCGGATGATGGGAAAAACAGATGCAATCCAACAGCCCTACACCCCTGGCATAAAAATCTCATTTGCCATTAGGCACTGGAAGGGAGAAGAAACAAAAGGGATAAACCAGGTACAAGCTCTCCATCAGGACATCAGCCCTGGAAAAGCAGCAAAGAGGAGAGGTGGAAGGAGAGAAGAAGATGCTAAGGCAGTGAGGTTGGATGTTTAATGAAAAGCCTGCGCTTGCCTTCATCACTGTGCCTGGGCAGTGACCAAAGAGGCCTGAGAGACCGGTGAGGAGGTGTTTTACGAGCCCCTCGTGACTGGGACCAAGGTGTCCCACCCAGCACAGCTGCCCCCATCTCCAGCCCTGCCGAAAGCCATGCATGGTGTGGTGCACAGGGAGGTATTCTCCCTCTTACAACCTGGGTAAGACCATTACTACAGGGTTGAAAGAGACAAAGCAGAGGTAAAAGGATAAGCAGCTTCAAACTGAACCATGGCATGAACCTACCACAGGTCTGGCAGGACTAGCTGACCTGGCAGCTAACCATGCTGTAGGACAGGCATGGTCCCGCATCACCCAGGGACAGCACCCAGGATCCGCAGCACTGTGGTTGGCATCCCTGCAGGGTTGCCTACATCTCCACAGGACCTCCTGCCCTGCGCTGCCAGACTAGGAGCCTTGGGGCCCTTTGGGACAAGAGCCCTGCAGATCCCAGAATCTGGTGGGCTGCTCTGAGGCCAACTTACTGTGCCCTACCTGGGACAGGCTGCCAGTGAGGCACCGAGCTGGACTCTGGCAGTACTCAAGGGAGCAGAAGCAGGAGCTCCCTCTTCTCTCCAGGAAAATCCCTTCGATGCCCTTGTGCAGCACTGTCCCATCACCCCTATCCCAGGTTCATGCTCAGATTCAAGGTCCCCTCTAACCTTTGGCTGCTGTGAGCATGGTGGAGGCCAGCTCACACTGCTGCGACTCCAGGTGCCCCAGGGTGAACCAGCGTGGGTATCTGCTGGGGACCACCGAGACCAAGTGATGGGGGTGAGTCACATCGCCGGATGGGGCTGTGGTCTCCAGCACAGGCAACCTGAAGGGCAAACAGGAGAAGGCAACATCAGACCCCAGCTCAGCCCCAGCATCCCCCCCTTCACCCCAAGGCGCTGATGAGGTGAGGCAGGGGCTGCCTGCAGCAACGCCTTTGAAAGCATCCTGCTGCTGTGCATGTGTGGGGCTCCCGAGGCTGCGTGCTCAACACATGGGCATAGGGATCAATCTCAGGCTGACTTGAAAGGAAGAGAATGATCCGTGAAGTGATTTATAAACTTGTAAGGAAAAGCACAAGCCTTAGGAAAAAAAAAAAAAACAGAAAGCAAATTCCCTCCTCCCGCCCCGCTCCTTTCATGTCAGAGTGCCCGGCACAGCCCTGCCTTTATCATCTGGTTCTTCTTAAAATGCCCGGTTATGATCAGAAGCAGCAGCAGATTTCCCCAGGGCCTCTGCAGACGGGTTAGGTTACCTGCTCTTGCAGGGGATATCCGAAAGCCTGGAAAACCCCGGGGAGAAGGAAGCCTCAGGAAGGGGAGCAGGAGTCTCACATCACCAGCCATGGTGATAAAACTGTGTTGGCTCTTAAACCCCTGAATTGGTGCTGGCGTCACTAATTTGAGGGCTAGCCAAGGTATGCAGGAGGGGATTTGTTCCCTCAGCCATGGAGAGCATCCAACCATCTCTGCTGTCCTTGACTGCAGGCTTGGGGTACCCATGGGGCAGCAGAGCCCAACCTTCCCAGCCCAGGTCAGAGACACCCCGATACAGGGAGTCCTGGCTGTGAGCAGGGGACAGGCTCTAACAGATGACAAGGGAACAATGTGCACCCCATGGAAACTCAGTCCTACTCCTATTTGATGGCCCCAGACCCAGCAGAGGCACTTGGCCTGGTTGTCCTCCTGAGCAGCTCTCCCCAGGACAAGGGCATTTCCAAATTTCCGTAAGTCTTGGGGAGAGATGTCCCATTTTGTCAAGGAAATGTCACAAGAAAGATGATGCTCTGAGCTACAGCCTTTAACGAGTTGGAAGGAGAGGGCTGCTCTGAGGTTGATGGTACTTCAAAAGCATTGATTCATTTGGGAAATTCCAGCCTGTTCTAGACCCATCCAGCCCCTGCCAAAAAAATGCAGTACACAGGCTGATGTCTCAGGTGTGTCACATGCCAGGGAGGGATGTGAGGCAGCTCTTGGCATTGGCTGTGTCCCCAGGCCCAGAGTTGAAGCCGGGCTTTAATGGAGAACAGAGTGTGACCTTGCTCTGTGCTTGCCTCTGCGACATCCAGGATAACAGCCTGTGTGCCTGGGACCTGCTCCAGCAGAGGATGGAGCAGCCAGGGGCAAGGGGTTGGGCAGAGGGCTGCACCAGCAGACCCATGCAAATCCCCATGGATTGGGCTTGCAAACCAGGAGTCACCCAAATGAAGAGCAGGAGTCTCTTTGCACTGCTGCTGTGCCCAGGGGGACCTATACACTCAAAATCCCAGGGATGGCAAGCCCCAAGCCTTCCTCTACTCCATGCCTGCTCTACAGTTGCAAAACATCCTGGATTCCCATCAGAGCATAGGAGAGAGGCAAAAAGGGGGGCAGAGACAGAATCAAACATGCACCAACCTCATGGCCCGCAAAGCCAGCTTGTACGCCAGGTCTGCATCGTGGGGCAGCAGGGCAGAGAACAGGTATTTGGCAAAGGTGTGCATGGGGACGCTCTCACGGTGGATGACTTCTCCCAGGCCGCTGAAGGGACCACCTAGGCAGAAGCAGAGCCCATCAGCCAATACTAGCACAGCAGGACCTGTGTCTGGGATTTGCACCATTCCAAAGCTTTGAGGATCTGCTCAGCAGGTCCTTGGTGCATTACTCAGGCTGGATCCAGGGCAAAGAGATGCTCTTTCCTTTTCTAAAAACCTTTTCAGGTCAAAATCCCTCAGAAACCAAGGCCCCGTGCTTAGCACCCTTCTCCATAGTGCCTCTGAGGTGGTCTTGCCCCAGGGATGTCAGCAAAGCTTTGCTTTGCCAGATGATGGGGCAGAGCAACCATCCTACAGACTCAGCACCTCACCTACAGAAGCCAGGATGGGGTCAGCCAGGTGTAAACCTTAGAAAGGGCACCCTGGAGGTGTTACCAATACTCAGTTAAGACACAGAAGCCATCCAGTTGGAGCAAGCCCCCACCTTCCAGCAGCAGGATGCACTGCTTCCGCAGGGTCTGCACCAGCACCGGGTCCAGCTCCAGGTCCTGCAGCCGGGCAATGATCTGCTCCTCATTGCGGCACACCTTGTCCTGGGCATAGAGACCTTCAGGCATCACTCTCTGCTGACCCATCCCCATCAGGGCCACCTCTAAGGCCAGGGACAGGTAGGACTCGCCACTGTCTTGGCTGCTGGTCGCAACGGGCACGTGTTGATACACTGGCGGTTTGGAGTCCCCGGCATCTGGAAGAGGGGAAAGAGATGCAGCAGAGTTAGAGAGAAAAACCTCTCAACTTCAGAAGCAAAGACCCACGCTTCTCTGGTGCCTGCCTTCAGTCATCCATGATGGATAAAAGCTCCCTGTGGGAGACATGTGCTTCACCCTCCTTCCTGCTCTCACTGGGAGATGCAGAAGACCTGCGATGCGCAACAGGATCTGACACTGGAGCCTTCCGATGGGCCAGCACGCCTTGGGCCAGCTCTGCTAAGCTGCTTTCCTGCTCTGTTTTGGCTGCAAACCCTGGGGCTGGGAAAACCCAGGGCCACTAACTCCTGCTCTCTGCACTGCAGCTCTTTTCCTCACTGCTGCAAAGGCAGAGAGAGGGGAGGCTCAGAGCCCAGGAGTCCTGAGCCCCAGTCCTGCCCCAGGGTCTGTCCCCCAGGCTCAGTTTGGCAGCAGCCACCAGGAAGAACCCCGGAGGAGCACTCAGTACCTGAAATTTCAAGGCAGTTTTCCTCTTCTAATCTACAAGCTTCGGTCAGGGTGAGAAAGAGGCAGCCGATGGGGTTCAGAGGATGGCCTACCCAGCCCTCCAAGTTAGTGATGGTTGTGGCTCCTCGCTGCAGCAGTTCTGCAAAACATGGAACAGAAAGACTGTAAGAGTGAGGAATTTAAAGACAGATTCTGCACCCACAGGAGTCTCTTGAGGCCAGAGAGGCTTTCTCTTATCCCACAGCCTGGACTTAGGGACCTCCAGGGCCAACTTTGGCGTGACAGCTCACAGGGGCAAAGGGCAGCCACCACGCACACTGCCAGACATCAGAAGGAGCAAGCATCCGACAATAAAACATGCTCCAAAGGCCACTTAAGATGCAATGGCTTATTCTCTGCTCTGGGAGGACACAGGGGACCGCGGAGTCCCAAGATGGAGTTTATAATATCAGACTTATGGACTCCTTTGCAATGGTAGCCTCAATGTTTTGGAAACACAAGCAGAAATCTCTCTGGAGATGACAAAGATTCCCAGAGAGTCTCAAAAGCTCCATCTTTTGATGATCTCAAGCTGGCAAGGCTGAGGAGTCACTGATCACGAGCAGCACTGCAGTAACTGACCCCAGCTCCCTGCCAACTGCGATTGCAATAGGAGAAACACTGGGCTTGCCTTCTGGTACAATTCATTCAGTAAATGCAAGGTGGAGGTAGCACACGCAGCCAGTTACTGCAGCTCTGCAGTCAAGCAGCTCTTCTTTAATGCAGGCATCACTTGCCTGTGCAATCCTTATAGGCACCAAGTCACAGCGACAGTGGGAACAAGAACTCCAGCAGCCTAAAGACAGCACATTGGCCCCTCTGTCCTTAGCATGTGGGTACCAATGCAGTTTGGCTCAAGCAATCAGATGCAGTTTGCCTTTCTAGGGTGTGAGTAATGCCATACACCACTGCCCAACATCAACCTCTGCTGCTCTGGATGGGGCAGCACTCCTCTCTGAGGTGGAGGAGACATTTTCAACCACCTGGGACACTCCAGGCAGACCTCCTGAGACACTTCTCTCATAGCTCCACTCATACCTTTCTTCTGGTGCTTATATATTTCCAGTTGCCTTTGCTGCTGCAGTCGCAGGGTGTTGATTATGGCAACAGTTAGTCGGAGGGCTTCTCTGGGATAGCCATGGGAGCGCAGGGCATCCACCCGAGCGCAGGCAGTCGGGACGTGTTCTGCAAGGCAAGGACAAACACAGGGGCACGGCTGAGCCAGAGGAGCACAGAAATTCATAGGATGGTACTGATCAGGGGGCAAAAACCTGACAGCATCAGGCTTCGGGGCATTTTCTTCTTCTGCTCTTCCCCAAGCCCCTGCTAAACTCCTGCTCCTTGTCTTGAGTTCATCCCTTTCTCCCTCCTCCTGGCAGGGATACCTACCAGGAATACTAACAGGACTCCTACTACATTCAACCCACAGCAGCTACGTCAGTGCCTAAATCCCCACCTCCACAAGCCTTACCTAATGGAAGCATTTCTAACACACTATTGCTGCAATACGACGGCTCCGAACCCAGGTTGTGACAACCCTGCCGCTCATTTCTCCTAAAATCCACATGGCTCATGGTGATTTCTCTCACTGCTGTGCACCCAAACAGCTCTTGGCGTCTCATTCAACACCTCTCCCAGCTCTCATGGCACAGGTGATGGCTGCACATCCAGCCCTGCGCTGGGGGCACTGCCAGATTTGAGGTGATGTTTCGAACTGCTTCCTTAACACCTCCATGGAGCATGCTCTGCAGACACCCCATCTCTTCTGCAGCCCTCCTACCTGGTGTTTTATTATTAGGAACAGTTGCATGAGCCCCCCCCAAGATTCAAATTGTTTAGGAATTCATCTGCTCCTGCTGCTCGCTGCTCACCTGAAATCTCAAGCAACTGTGGAGCGGATTATGACTGAGTGAGAAATTAGCAGGAGCAGATGACATGACATGCTGCATAACAAGCAGTGAAAATCCCACCTAGCAAGGGTGGGGGTTAGGGAGCGGGGGAAGGCAAACATGAGGATCTAAAATTATGGTACAGGGATAATTTCTATTCCTGGAAGAACTCAGAAAGCTCTGGAAATGCAGACAACCACCCCCACAAATGGGGTTTCCACATCCCAAAGGTCACCCGCAAGAAACACATCAGGAAGAGGCTCCAGAACAGACACATCTGTAAAAGAGCTTCTTGTTGCTCCCTCTATTCATCTGCTAAACGGATGGAATATTCAGCTTCTCGCTGAATTCATCACTGAAGCTGCTGACAAATCACACTCCTCTCCCAGCACCGAGGCCCTGAAGGGGCGGCCAAGAAAGCCAGAGCACAAAATCCCCAAATCACATCAAATACATCAGAAAAATAACATGCACCAACCAACTGGGCCAAAGGGCTCGCCAGAACCCCGATTATGCTAGGGACAGGGCAGCTGGGGCCTCCACATCCCTGCTCGATGGAGTCCATGGGAGCACTAGCCTACACTGCTAACTATGGCTGCGCAGCGAGGAAACCTGCTGCCTGCAGCTACACAAAACTCTTCCCAGAGCAGAAATGTCCTCTCCTGCTCCAGCTAAGCTAGCAGAGGTGTTCCAGCAGCCTCCACATGTGCCCTTCTTACCTCCTGGCCTTACTTAGTGCCAACTGCTGCAGAAACCACATCTCTGGATGACTTTAAATATTCTCTCCCCATTTGGCTGGGCGATGGCAGACCCTGGCTCCTGAGCAATGACAGTGCACTGGTTGGTTTTGACCTGTTTCACATCCATACATTCACCTCTTGGGCTCTAGGGATGAGGCATCCACCTTCCTGGAGGTGGGGGGGGGGGGGCTGCATTTCCCATTTTGGGGTCAGTCTGAGGTCTGACAACTACACCAGGCACCCACAAGCCCTTCATGTCCCTTGTTCTCATCCCAGTCATGTAGCTGTTGAGGGTCTGCAGATCTACCCAGGTCATGACTTTGCAGTAGAGAAGTTGTGTGGCTTGAGGTACAAGGTCTAAAGGTCTACAACATAGGAGGGTACTGGGCTTAACTGGTCCAGGGTGCCTTAAACTCATACAAAGCTTAATCATACTCTCTGCTAATCACCTTTGAGGGAAGACTAAAGAGAGAGTGAGAGCAAGGAAGAAAAAACCCAGAGGATACAGCTGTGCCCTGCAGACAACTTTCACGGACTTAATTGTCCAGTCCTGCTGCACTGGGAACAGTGAGAGCTTGCATGGGGACAGATAATATTGGGAGGATGAAAGAGAACAGGATGAACCTGGTCCAAGCTGCCCAAGGGGGACCCAGACTGTAAAGATGTGGGACTTGCTGTAAGGACTGTGGCTCGGGTGTGGGAAAGCATCAAGTTCTGCTCACCCTATCCTCAGGCTAAGGGCCAGGGAGGTAATTTCAACCTAGGATGCAGAAGCTTGCAAAAAGCCAGGGTACCAAAGCTCTTTTTGATGCTTTGGGTGTCTCTTCTCCACTAGCATCTACCCACCCAGGCCATGCAAAGTGTGGATGCTCACCCAGCCACAGCGGCTGCCCCTGGGAGTTGAAGAGGAGGCTCTCGCCCTCCCGCTGGTAGGAAGGAGACACGTAGAAGTCACTGCTGATGATGCGCTGCAAGTGGCTGTCCTGCCAGTGCAGGTCACAGCCCTCGATCGCCCGCGTGAACACGGTTCGTCTGGGCCTGGCCAACGAGTCTGCAAAGAGAAAAGCAATCAGTGCCTCTGTGGGGCAGGGGCAGCCTGCTCCTGCCTCCAGACATGACCCCCTGGGCTCAGAAGTGTCTTTACAATGAGAACAAAGCCCCGCCGGCTCCCATCCCACACACTCCTGGCTGAGCACAGGGGCCTGGCTCCTGCACTGAGACAGACTGCCTTTAGGTACCTCTGCTGCCCATCCCATCTGATGGAGACTGCTGTCTCCTTAGACAGCACTGCAAAGTAACTTGATAGAATCGCTGCCTTGATCAGAGAGGTGCGAAAAGAGGCAGGACTGCCCATCTGTTTGCTTTGCAGTGACAATCCCCAGTCACATACGAGGCTGAAGCCTTGAAATGTGGCAGTGCCTTCCCACCCCTGTGACACTGAGTGCCAAGAGTCAGGACAGGGCTTCCTCGGTGTTACTGCCTTGCATCACTCTTCTGCTCCAGCACAGCCTCTCAGCTTCACTGAACCACAGCGACCTAGATCATCCTAGACTGGATGGGACTTTAAGCAACCTGGTCTAGTGGAAGGCGTCCCTGGCCAAGGCAGGGGGTTGAAACTGGATGATCTCTAAGGTCCCTTCTAACCCAAACCATTCTGTGGTTCTATGAAGCCATGAAGGGAACTGCATGAAATGTGTCTCATCTGTCTCCTGGTAATGAGGGGAACCATCACCTTCTAGCAACCTCTGGGCTGTGTGAGAGGGCTGGAAGGGAGATGGCATCACTGCTGCTCTGCAGCGGATGCCTGCTCCTCTGCAGAGCTGCTCTGTAACTTCACTGATGTTTTTGAAGCTATCAAAGGCTGGGCAAGGATTTCACACTGTCCAGACAGATCAAATAAGTGGTCTGACAGGAGGAAAAGGCCTGTCTGGAGCAATCCTGCTATTGCTGCAGCCACATAGGATCATGAAGGCCAAACACAGCCAGCAGGCTGCAAAACTGGAAGCCCTAAAGGAGATGCAGTGATGAATGTTAGGTCCTGAAACCCACAAGACAGGCCAAGTTAAAGGCATTCAAGAGTGAAAACCAAAAGGCACTGCTCAAAGCTGATCCAGGGAGGCTGGATAAACACGCTCCAGAAACGATGGCAACAAGCAATTAGGCTGAATGCTGCAGGCACCCCAAGGTGGAGAGAAATTAACCAGGTGCTGCTACGTAGAGGACCAAGCCTGCTCACCTTACCAGGAAGGATTTCAGGAATCAGCTGCTCTCCTTCAGCAACAGAAGAGGCTGGCAGCAATCTGCACCAGTATTTGCATACACACAAACATTAACCCCAGGACACCTCCAGGATCCATGCTGCTCTCAGTCCCCTGCTTGGAGACGCAGGAGCACAGGGACACAGGGATGTCCCGGCCCATGCTTTGGAAACTCCCTGCTCGTCTAAATAAAGCGACCTGCTCAGCCCCAGCAACCTGCCCCGAATGCCACAGCGAATCCTTGGTGGAGCGGGGAACACCAAGGGGGAGTCCCAGGGCTGGCACAGGACATGGAGCAAAGCCAGGTTTAATTTAAGCTGCTCCCAAAGGATGCATGCGGGGAGGCACACAGGGACATGTGGTCCTGCCTGTGGCTGGGGGGGTCTGGCAGGATGGCCACCCTCCTGAACCCCTGCTGTGGGGCTAATCCCACCCAGGAGAGTGAAGTTTCCTTCATGGCACGGCTGCCAACCTGTCCTCTTCCCGCTTTCACCACAGAACACACCAGCACAGCAGATGGAGGTACAGTAAGAGCAGTAATTTCAATCAATTTCCCTCTCCCTGCTGTGTAAAGTGGACAAGTGGTTAAATTTAAAGGGTTCAAATGCTTTGTCAGGGGTTGAAGAAATATTTTGGCATGAAGGAACAACCCCATAACTACATTGCTCCATTGGAGCTCTGCACATGAACTGCATTTAACATTCCTGGCTAACAGCTTATCTACCACCTGAATCACAGCCCATAAGCAAGGCTCAAGGGCTGAGAAAGGGGCTGTGCATCATCTCCAACTCTTCACTCCCATGTTACAGACAGGGCGTCCAAGCTCAGCAACCCTCCAACTCAAGCAACGCAAGTTTTCTGTAGAACAGCATACCCAAACCGGACCATAGGGGTCTAAACTCCCCCAAAGTCAAATTGCTCTTAAAGGGCCTCCAATTTGATGCTCAAAATAGAGGCAACTTCAGCAAGATGCAGCAAAGACCCAAACACTTCCAAGAAACGTTTTGTATTCCCATGACTCCCAGGCACATCCCCACAGGTGAACTGAGGTCTCTTGACTTTGGGGTGAGTTTTGACCCAGACCCAACCACCGGCTGCGTTTCCACTCCCTGCCCATACTCACCTTGGCTGTGACCAGAGCTCTGCGTAAGCGCGTTGGTGATGTTGGGAAGCTCATTACCGTAATTGCCATCTTCCAGGGGACACACATCCATCTCACCCCACTTGCGCAGCTGCCGGAGCCAGCAGGACTTCTCTTCCAGCTTGCAGTGTGGGTTTAACACCACGCACACCCACAGCGCCCCTAAATAAAGCCAAGGAATCAAGGAGGTGCCAGCACTGAACCCACAGGGCAAGGCTCTTCCGCTGCCACCAGAGCCTGCAAGGTTTTGGCGGTGTTCGTAAACTCATTTCAGCATAATGCACGGACCCAGGAGGGGGATTTAGAGAGCTCTTAAATACAGTAAAACTCCTCTGTAATGAAGCTAAATTATAATCTCCTGAGATGGGGGACAGTGGGGAGGAGAGAAGGAGAGAGTGGCTGTGTATGAATTTGTGAGTGCTTCTGTCTGCCAGGACAAATCTAGTGTTTGAACTACACATCAAAGCATGCTTAAAAACACTCTGGCAAGCTGCAGAGTCTGTATCTCCAAAGACCAACCTGATTTTGATCCTACCCACGTTCCAAGTGCTTTAAAGCCCGCTCCGAATGCTATTTCATCTGCCATTGTTCTTCAGGCCATTTGCATTCAACTATTTAAAAAGGAGATTTGCTGTATTTTCTTACCTTTTTTTTTTTTTTTCCTCCCCTTTTTCTTTTTTTAATCCCAAATAACCCCCAGAGCCTGCAGAGGAACCATCAGAGGAACCTGGAACTTGGCTTGATGTCATGCAGGCAAGAGCCCTCTGAGGTGGGAGCCCTCCAATCTCGCAAGCAGAGGTGCCCATCAGCAGGACACCCATGCTGACACCCCTGTCATGAGACCTCAGAGGCCTGATGATGCTGTCTGCTGCGTGACAGGCAAACCCAGGCCCAAGGACATCTGTTGTCATCAAGATCCAACTCATCCTTTCACAATATAGGACTGACGTTGGTGCTGCGAACTGAGCCTTGCTGACTCTCCTGGGTCACCCACTGCTCTGAAAAGGGCTGCGACAACCTAAATCAGCACAAAATCACAAACTGGCCTTTAGCTAATTGCATTTCTGCCCAAACCTCCCTGCAAGGCTGCCAGGATACAGCACGTCCCCTCCCCTGTGCCTGCCTTCTGGGGTGGGAGAGCTGTGCAACGCCTCCAGGGATCCCCCTAGGCTGAGCAGCCTGTGCTGCTCCTCTCTCTGCCCACACTGGAGCCTGCCACGCACACAGGACAGCCTAGCCTGCCACAGAAACATCCTCTCCTGCTTCTCCTCCATAGGCCCAGCGGAGACCTGGAGCATCTTCCTGCTCCCCACCCAGCCAGCTGCCCTCCCCCACCTCTCCATCATTCCCAGAGCCAATGTTCCCATCCCAAAATGACAGCCAGCAGCAGGACATGACCCGACATGGCTCTGCTGCTGGTGATGGGGTTCCTCATGTGCCCAAACCACCTCCCTCGCTCACTGTTTTGTGAGGCAGCTCCCAGCTGCACAGCCATGAGTTGAGCCAAAAAGCTCTGACCGAGGCTGCAGCTCCGACACAGGCAGATGTGAGGCTGAGCAGTGATGTCCTCATCCAGCTTCACTCCCTGCTCCTCTGGATTATAGCTGAGCTTTGGTGGTGCTTTTGGGGTCCATCTCCTGGGTCCTCTGATGGCTGCGACTTGGTGGACATCTTTGGTTCAAATCACTAATAAGGCTCAGAGGCTGCGCTCCAGCTCCTTGGAATGGCTTGGCTTGGCAGAAGAGACATCACAGTGTCATGACACAGATGGTGGCAGCAGCATTGCACCCAGGAACACGAAAAGCAACCATAGACACTGAAGATCAGCAAATACACAAAGCAGCCCTCTCATGGTCCAGCTCCATCCACATCTCAGCTCTGCTGCTTCCAGGAAACCCCACTGAAACCCCACTCCTTCCTGATGAACAGGGAGGAATGAGACTTCTGAGCTGCAATATCAGTGATTAATGCATGTACAAGAGAAGGCCTATCTCTTTAGGGGCTTTCAGGGCCCATTCTTCCTCGTGCAGGTCTATGTCACACTGCAGGCTCCTGCAGGCTCCATAGAGGCTGCACAGACATGGCACCTTTGACAAAATCAGGCCGTAGCACCAGGAAATGAGAATTCCCTAAGGCTGCAGTTACTGTCCCTCAGCTGAGCAGTGGGTGCCTGCTCACTGCCACCCTGAGGGCATCAAACTGCCACCCGCAGGAATCGGATGCGCCCGCTGGATTTTTGGCTCTCACAGCTCAGCTGATGTACGATCCTCGGAAGCCTCATGACTTTGCAGCCTATTTCTGGGAGCCCTCTGAGGCATCCCTTGCCTGTCAAAACGCTGTGCCCCTGGGTTCTCCTGCAGATGGGAAGCTCTGGCGGGGAGGTGGGGACAAGGAGGCGGGAGAGATTCGCATCTGTCTTGGCCACAGTTGTTATCTGAGAGATGGAAAAGAGGGGTTTTCTGAGCCCTACGGTCAAGTGACATCAGCTGACAGCACAAGTTACCCCTGTCCTGAACCAGAACGCCAGGCTGGGGCAGACTGTGTCTGTTCACATGCTGCAGAAAGCTTCATCTGAACTTTCCGACGGCAGGAGGTTAAGCACGGAACAAAGCGGCAGATCATGATTAAGCTAAGCCTCTAAACAAAAATGCTTTTCGATGACGGGGCCGAGTGCAGGGACAAGGGCGGTGGGGGGGTCGGAGCCTTCCCAGCCCAGCGGTCCCGGCTGCCAGCCCTGGAGAGGCCAGGAGCTCCCGATCCCGCGCCCGAGGTTCCAAACCATCAAAGAAACTCTCCTGTTTCCCACAGGGTCGCTCCCCGGCTTAATCTGCTGAAATTCCCCACTGTAAACAAGTGGCCGAGATAAATAAACCCGTCTCCGGGCAGATTAGGGTCAGGCTGCACTTCAGCTGGTTTTTCGTCTATTTTCTGTAATTAGGCTTTAATCGTAAGTACTAATGCGCCAGGGCAAATGCTCCCACGCCGCAGAGCTCTCCATCCAGCGGGTCTTCCCTTTGGCTCCCCGGCAGACGGGGCAGTAGATGCTCAGTTGGCAGCACGAGCACAGGCAAACGATGCCATTTTTATTGATTTAATTCTTTTTTTTTTTTTTTCCCCACCCTTTTAAAACTCTGAAATCCTGCAAAATCCTTCACATTTTCCCCAGCATAAACCCACAATCTTCTTTAGGGCTGATCTTCTTCCAATCCCACGCAAGTCTGTGATGCAGCCTTTGCTAAAATCGATGATTAATTATTAAACACGTGCCCAAAATCATTTCTGTGAGGCCCATTTTTCTCTTCCACGTGGCAGGGGAACACGGGCTGTGCCGGGGCTTCCCGCAGCAGCTAGCAACAGGCCCCTAATCCCTCCCCTTGGCAGCAGCAGTAACTCCGGGCAGCTTTGGCATCTGCAGCCCACAGGCGGTTGGACAACATTCCTTCACTGCCCCACGTGCCCTAGCTACTGTTACACATCTGCTGATGGATTGGGACATCTCTCTGCATTGCTAATGGGCATTACTGGTGAACACCCCAACTCACTACAGGTCTGGTCCCTCTGTGCCTCCATCATGTCAAAGGAGGTGATTCTGCCCCTCTACTCTGGTGAGATCCCACCTGGAGTACTGCATCCAACTCTGAAGTCCTCAGTACAGGAAAGACCTGGAGGAATGGAGCACCTCTCCTGTGAGGAAATGCTGAGAGAGAATTGGGGTTGTTCAGCCTGGAGGAAAGCAGACTCTGGGGAGAGCTTATTGCAGCCTTTCTAAAGGGGAACTAAAAGAAAGATGGGGAGAGACATTTTAGCAGGGCCTGTTGCAACAAGATGAGGGGTGATGGCTTTAAACTAAAAGAGGAGATTCAGGTTGGACAAGGAAGAAATTCCTTACAATGAGGGTGGTAAAACACTGGCACGGGCTGCCCAGAGAGGTGGTGGATGCCCCATCCCTGGAGACATTCAAGGCCAGGCTGATGTGGTTCTGAGCAACCTGATCTTGTTGAAGCTGCTCCTGCTCATTGCAGGGGGGCTGGACTAGATGGGCTTTGAAGGTCCCTTCCAATCCAAACTGTTCCATGATTCAGAGGGACCTGCACCTGCATCAGCAGCAAATGCTGCCCAAGGCTAAATCCAAAAGGCTTCTGTATAATGGGGGGAATAACCCCTACTTTTGAGCACAGTCCATGCACATCCTGCCCTGGAGCTGCTTCCTGGACTACCACGGTGTCCTCTGCGGGGGATTCTCTTCAGCACAGAGATGCCCAGACCCTCCTGCATGACTTTCCTATGCCAGGCAAGAAGCTTGTTCTGACGTGCATTGGCTGGCACCATGCTTCACCTGCTGTCACACTGATCCAGCCTTGGTAGGGCCCTGTCGTTCCTTGGCCACCCTGCCATCTGCTGACAGGGACATGCTGTCACCTCCTCCCACTCTGTCAACCAAAACTACGCACATCAACATGGTCCCTGCATGGCTGAGACTGAAATCCAACCACTTCTGTGCGCAGGGAGGGAGGGCTCTTGGCTTGGATAGTGGGTTTGAAACCTGACCAAATAATCTGGGCGAATTGTTTCCTGTGTCCAGGCCTGCCCTGACACCCATCCATCCACATTTCACCAACATGTTTGCTTTCTTCCACGTGGAAAGTCTGGCTTGGTGGATTTGGCCATGTCTTCAGGATTCTTGCATATCCAAACATCTAGCTGCAGCATCCCAAAATCCTGGAAATATCTTCTTGGCAAGCAAGCACAGATGAGCTCTCCAGAGCTGGTATGGTTATTTCCATCCAGAGAACTTCACACAGAAGCAAAGACATCCCCTCCCTGCCCAGCCCTTGTCTGCATTGTTTGGCCAGGCTCTCCAGTCTCTGTTCATTGGACACTTGGTCGGACAGTCTGGGAACCCACCTGCAGTTTCAACTGCTCAAGACCCTGGACCACCTTCATACTTCTTCCAGCTCTGCAACATCCCTTTGGTCCCAGCCCATGAGCCCTGACTCTTACACAGCACCTCCTACCAGCAGGCAGCACAGAAGCTCAAATTCACTATGGCACAAGTCATAGCCATAACGAGATGTGTTAGCCCAAGTTAGCAGAACTGCTGGGTTAACTCCACCACACAACCAACTTCCCTGAGCCCACGTCATCTAAATGTTTCACTCAATGATATTACAGTGTCAGCCAGCTGAGCCAGTGTCTAAGGTGCTTAGCTAGATTCACCCAGAAGTGCACTTCCCTTCAAGCCAGGCCCTGCGTTGGCTATCCTACCCCCTTACCCTGGAAACATGCACCAGAGCAGGCAGAAACCTGTTAGACTGGATGAGACTTGAGAAGCTGCCTTTCCTCCTCCAGGAATAGCACTTCCATGCCCAGGCTACAATCAGCCTTAGGAGCTCACCAGCCCCTGTGTCCTCCCTTGCCAAGACTTCAGGGCAGCACCCCAAAGAGCAGGCTGCTGCAACTACGAGACCAGCCATGTTTTACACACAGATGATGATCCTCGACCCCTCTGCAGGAGAGGGGCTGGTTTAAGGTGTTGAACTGTGTAGTTTGAGCCTGATCCAGCTGTCCCACAAGTACTTCCCAGCAGGAATAGAGTAAGCTCCTTCCATCTCTCAGGGCCTCTGCCCTCCTCAAAAGGAGCCTCAATGCCTCCGGGATGATGTCTGCCTGCCCAGCAGCCCAGGCAACCCTGCTGCTGCTCTCTGCAAGGTGGAGACCCTTACCCAGCTCATCCCAGAGCTGCCGGCACTTCTCTGTTATGCCTGTTCCCTGCTGCCTCCAGAGGGAGAGCCGAGGATCAGCCATGAACTGCTCTGTTATCAACGTCAGCATCCTGGCCCCGTTGGAGTCCCTCATGCGCAGCATCTCCCGGACCTGGAAAGGACAGAGTGAAAGCCTTTTGTGAGACAAACCAGGATCCCTCAGAGGTGTTTAAGACATCGCCACCTGGCTGGCAACCCACAGTTCCCTCAGAATGGGGGTCCAGACTGTCAATATATACATATATGTATAATCATAGAATCACAGAGTGGTTTGGGTTGGAAAGGACCTTAAGATCATCTAGTTCCAAGTATAGTCATACATTATAATACTCATGCAATGGCTGTGACACGGCTGGCTGGAATTCAGCTGTGTAGCAGCCCCAGCATAGGCTGCGAAGAGGACCAAGCAATCAAGAAAATGAAAACAAGGCCCTTCTGCAAAGAAAGGGAAGAGCCCGCAGGCTGGTGCCACCTCTGTGGGGTCTCCGTTTGCTCTGCAGGGTTGGCCTTCCCTCCACCATACTGATGGGGAGATGAGGAAAAAGCCCTTCCTCGCACAGGAATCACGGTAAGCCTACGGGGAGGGAGGAAAGGACCTTCTGGGAGAGCGGGTGAGACAATCCAGGCCTGACCTGACCCAGAGCCTGAATTATAACCGCCTGCTCCGTGACCAGGCGAGAAGGCACTGGAGCAGAGATTCCCAGCTGTGACAGGCACCCTGCCAGGGCAGCCGGCGAGCTGCCGGCTACGTGACACACCGAGCGGAGAGGGGAGAGCAGCGGGCTCCTCCTCACCTTGGCAAACATGGAGCTGAGCTGCTTCCCCGAGCCGTAGTACCCTCCCTGAGATAGGAACAGCTTCACCTGCTCTCGGACTTGCTCCTCATCCAAGTGCCAGCAGTTTTCGTCGTCAATGCTGGCCCCAGCAGTAGGGTCGGGAGCGCCTGGAGGCATGGGGAGGGAGGAGAAAAGAGACAAATGTGTTCAGAGCAGCAGCCCCACCAGAAAGAAGTGGACCTCCCTCTATTATATTTGGACCCAGCTCTCTCTTATCAGCTGAGGTGCGGGAAAAGCAACCAGGTTCCCAGGCAGCGAGCCCCAGCTGGCAGCATCATGCTCTCCTTCCACAGCTCAGCCATCAGGAAGGATCCTGACCACAGGGTTAATGCCAGCAATTCTCCCTCTGCACCCCACATGAAGTTAGGTTGAGCTCAAAGCCCCAGGGGTGCAGGCAATGCAGCTGCAGTGCCCAGAGTGCTCCCTGACTCCAGGGACTGCCCAGGCTGCATCTCCTCCTGCTTCACATCGCTGGTTTGTTTAAGCATCAGTAAAGCTCCAATTCCTGCAAGCCCTTCCCCACGTTAGGAACAAGCTAACAAAGGCATCACTGCACTGGGGCTCCAGACCTCTGGGTTAAACACCTCGTTCTGCCCCTCACTTGCTTCAGGACAGCGGACGCATCCCTGTGTATCAGTGACCTGTCTGGGAGAGACCCTCTGCTGGAAAGAGCAAAGGATCAATAATCCTTCAAAGAGCAAGCTGTAACAGAGCAGGGCCTTTGGCAGACACACACTTGTGCTCACAGCCTGCATTTCATCTTCCAGAGAACAAAAAAAAAAGCAGAGAAAACCCCACAAGTGCTTTAAACAACAGCTTGAATCCATCTCCCCTCGCCTTGCCCCTTTCGATTCCCATTTCCCCTCCCGAGTTCTGCCCTACTTCCCAGCATTGCCCCAGCTTCTCGGGCTCACGGGGCCGGCAGAAGCACAGATCCAGCAGGCAGCCAGGAGTGCAAAAGGGAACAGAAGCTCCGCTTTTTGGCTCCCTGCTTTTGAGTCCTGCTCTGCAGAAACTCCTCAGGGAAAACCCGTGCCAAGGAGGGACTGATATGGCTGGAGGATGCTCTGCTCCACTTTGGTTTGCTTCTCTCATCTCCTTCTCAAGAGAGGAAGGGGGTCAGCACAGGAAAAGCAAGGTGCTGCACAGACAGCCAAGGGATGCTGTAGCTGACACATTCCCAATTAAATCTTAATGATGTCTTCCCCATTCAACGGGGATCTGGTAGGGGAGCAGACACTGCTTTCATCTGGAGAAAGCTCTGGATGCTGCGCACACCCCAGCTCCCTGCAACCAGGAGCTCAAATGCAATTCATGGAAATCAAGCTCCAGGATGCCTGCTCAGCAGGGCAACTGTCTCTTCTCGGCTTGTAAGTGAGAGGACATCAACCCGAGGGGTTTTGCTCCTCTGGCAAAGGCTGAGAATGCTCCTGACCCACTAAGATACAGCTATTTGTATGTAATGTCCTTTACAAAATTCCTTTAATATCTGCTAACAGTCGCTGCCCAAGAGCGGTTCCAGCAAGCTCAAGGCACAGCCTGCACCGTGCTGAAGGGACAGGATGCTGCTCCTCCCTCCACAGAATAATTTATAGGCAACAAAACCACATAATTGGGATGGGAGCTGAGGCAGCAGAAAGGAAATCACAGCTCCTGGATCAGCACAAGGGTTTTCACCTTACAGCCTCACACATGCCCTGATCCTGCTCCCCTGGCGCTGGTGGCCAAGCCACAAGGGACCACAACGTCAGGGACAGCCCATCCTGGTCATCTCAGCTTTTCTGTGCCTTTTCCTTCCCTCCTCCAACCCCATCCTTATCTCACAGATAAAGAGCAGACAAGCCAGCGATTATCCCCTATCAGGAACCAATGACTAATCTGTCTACCATGAGTGCTTATCTGGCCGCATCACTGAGGCATCTCAGACATCACACCCTTAGCATCCTCCTCCCCACCATCCTGCCCGCCATTCCCAGCTGCAGCTATCCAGACCAGCCAAATCATCTTTGCTGCCTCTATAGGGTCACCTGCCTGCATCTATAAGGACCAGGACGGTGTGGATGCCTGGGGTGACACATCCCACTGAAGCTCAGCTCATCCTTGGTCCCTCATGGAGGCCGATGTGACACATCAAGGTGTCGGAGTTAGCAGGATGCAAAATGGGGTTGCTTTTCTCTGGGGTTCCCAGGGCTACCCTCAGTGCTCGCCGCTCACACATAGCGTGAGTGATGGAAAGCCCAAGAAGCGAGGAAAGAAGCGTGCAGCTAAATAAAACCTCCTCATCCCACGCAACACATTGAGCACTTCACACGTTGGGGTTCGGGCCGCAGCCAAATTAGCAACACGCCTCCAAATAAAACCTAAATTTGCTTGTAAATGCATTTTGCTGTCCTATAAAAGATTCAGGGAGAGGGTTGTAATAGCAGATTCCCACATGTGCAACACAACCCAGCAGATAACAGGCTGCCCAATTACACCAGGGAGCTGGATAAACATTTAAGAGCAAACAACGGGATTTGTGCTGGGTTTAAATATTAATGGCAGGATTTGTCCACTTCCCCTTGCCAATGTTCACACCGTGGGGGCTTCGGCAGCAGCATGCCGTGACGCAGCCGATGAGTGATTCCATGTCCCGGCTCCAAAGGAGCAGGGAACGGCATGTAAAACAGCCCAGTGCCTGCATAACAGATTTCTCATATAGCGGCATTCCTGCTCCAAAGAGCCGCGTTTCAGATGTGTTGGATCTTGGTCCTGCCGGATTCAGATTTAAGGAAACACCATTGCACATCTTGAGCGGAAAGAGTGTTTCACCAGCCCGTTTACATTGGCTGTAGAAACAGAGATAAAAACGCAATCCATCACACTCCAAGCAGGCCTCCCCCTCGCTGTGGGCTTGGGATTTAACTGCTTGACAGCCAAGCCAGACTCCTCCAGGCAGATACAAAGACTAAGAAATAAGGACTGGAAAAATCTACAAATCAGAGAACAGAATGAAGCCAGGCATGGAAAATTCAATGCTTTGCTTAGAAATTAGCTGCCCACCATGAGGAAAGCAAAATGGGCTCCTGGGCTGGAAAGCAGCAGGTTTCCAGGGCTGAGGAGGCAGTGGGACCTCATGGGCCATGCCAAGGCATTGGCACATCCTGAACACCAGATCCTAAAACCAAGAAGGGGGAGATACATCGGCCAGGCAGCATGGGAAGCACTCCCAGAGCATCTCACCTGGAGCAGGAATGGTGACACAAAGGAAAAAGGGTAATTATCTAGTGCCTGGAGCTGATGGTAAAAGCAATCCAGGGATGCAGGAGGCCACCTTAGCATCTCCCTCACAGTCATCCTGGCTGACTGCGCCCAGCACACTCTGGTTGTTCAGTATCTGGCCATGCTGGTCCCGTGGTTGCTGGCGTCGGGGAGGGCTCTGCCAGCTGGTTGAGCCACAGAGCCCGGAGCAGGGCTGGCCGTCGTGGTGGCAGTTCACCAGGGCCATCTCATGACTGCACGTGGTGGTGCTGCTGAACGCCTCCAGGCTGCCTCTCTGGCGTCCAGAAAGAAAACAGACATGAAGGAACAGCTCCGGGCAGGGGGTGGGAAGGACATGAGCAAATAAACAAACAGCAGAAAACCTCAGAGAGAAAATAACCAGGCACCAGAAAGGAAATGAACTCTAACGAGGGATTAAAAATAGCAGTGAAGCCAGGAGTCAAGCTCCGCCAAGGCTCCAGGTTCGTTTTCAAGGGGAGGCAGGTTGGATGGAGCCTCCAGGGCAGCCTGAAGATTCACACCTGTCTCACAGCCATGGGGCAAATGAAGCCAGACCAGCTCCTGGCATGATGGCCAGGAGTTCTCTGGTCCAGCTGATACCAGTGTTGGGTCCAGCTTGTCGAGCTGGAAGCCAACTTGTCAAGCATCACACATATGGTCTGGGGTAATTCAGTAACCCCAGCAGCTCTGCAAGACAAGGGGGAAGAGCTGCCAACTGAGACTTTATTTCCAGCACTCAGGTGTGTTCTTTTCCCTTACATTCACATCAACTCAGCAACCAGGAACAGGAATCCCCTGGAGACCTGACCTTCTCCTCATCCCCAGTGGGCAGGCAGAACTTCAAATAGATTTACTGGTGCTGCCCTCCAGATGCTGTCGTGGGATGATCTCAAAGTTGAAGACTGCCTGAGGACACCTCAAACATTAGCCTGGCACAATGTGACAGGATAAGCAGGCAGGGACTTCCCACACAGCAACTCGTTGTGCATAAGAGCGAGATGGACCAACAAGTGAAGGACAGTATTAGTCCAGGAACTGAAGGAAGGGCTTAAGGTGGTCAAGAATACATCTGGGGTAACAGTGAAAAGATGAGGCAGAGGGCTCCTTAAGGCTTTTGCATAAGCAGATCCGGTTTTCCCATAACAAATCCTGAGCAGCCATTCCCACCGAGAGTCCTCTCCTCCAAGGAAGGTCCTGCAGGGCCCTTGGTGGCTCACACTGACTCTCCACTGGCTTCTCCTCAGAGGGAGCTGCTCTCGCACTGCAAAACAGCAGAGGTTTTGTGGCTCTTCCCACTTCTGGCTGAGAAGAGTATCCCAAACCTTTGATAGCATCAGCTGAGTGCCACAGACACTGTGTGACCCACTGGCGTTTCCATGGGGCAGACAGACTGCCCTGACCACCTCTCCTGGGCTGAGGGCAGCAGCTCTCCCTGCCATGCTGCTCAAGCAGGGCGAGTTACCAAGCTGCAAACACCAGGGCTGCCAAATCCTCTTGTTCCTTATCCATGGAAGGAAGGGACAGACTTCACACAAAGGATACCTCTATGCCCCAAAGCTTCTGAGCCCACAGGAGCTCCTGCTCCTGTCTTTAAGCATCTAATTAAAGACTTTAATGACCACTGTCTCTGGCCCTGCAGTGGTTTTCATCAGCCTCCTCTCCTTCCTTGGCCACAGACTGCTTCTGCCCTCGGGAATAATCCAATATTTGCCTCCGAAGTCCCAACACATCCCAATCACAGGCTCAAACGATGTTTCTGAGACAGCAGCTTTCTTCTGCACGCCCCACACTGATCCTGCCTTCCTCTTAAAATAAATTCCAATCATTCCCTACAAGCTGTGCCACAACACAAAAGGAGGTGAATGCAACCTCCCAAGTCTGCTGGAGGGCCTGGACCCAGAGCACTCACTGCTGATGGGTGTTGGATACACGCAGTGAGAGCAGGAAACCCAGCACTGCTATCAGGACTCACTGGCGCTTCTGAGTTTCCTCTCCTCCACACTGCTTGCTTTTGGCCCCTAAATTCCCCTCTCTGCCTACAATTCCCGTTCCAGCTCTTTTTCACAGCCTTGCCTTCTCCAATACCTCCTGGCCCTCTCTGCAACGCTTTACTGCACCAAAGCAACCACTCTCTGCTCCTCATTTGCACCTCGGAAAGAGACACTCTTCCTATGTTTCATGGTGGCAGAGCACAGAACCACTCCAGTGGCAAAGCTGCACTTATCCCCAGCACATCCCACCATGGTCGGTGTCCTGAGCCACTTTCCCGGCTTGCATTTCCTCAGGGCCAGGTTGCACCCAGGGAAAACCAATGGGAACCCTGAGCTGATGCTCTCAGAAGAGTGGAGGGAGCAGGGTACCACGGTGGCTACCAAGGGATGCTCCTCACTCCATTGGAGGCCTGGCTGTCAGATCCAATCTCTCTAGCTGCAGGTCCCCAGCACGAAAGGCCAAGCAGCCGCGAGTTGCATTCAGTGGCGCAATGACAGCCTTGCTCCGTGCCGGACAGTCACGCCACTGGCTTTGTCCCCAAGCAGGAACACACTCAGGGAGGGGACACAGTAGCACTGAAACCCACCCTGGTGTCCTCACTCCAGCTGCCACTTCCAGATGCGGAGGTGTCAGACACGTGAGATGCTCTTGCTGTGAGCACGCTGCCCGTTGCAGGCAGCTACGAGAGCAGAGATGTGACCCACTTCACCAGGCAGAGGTCAAGTGGGGAGCGGAGCGGCAGGCACACCTAGCGCGCTCCGCTCGGATTGAATCCTTCGAGAACACGCGAGTGCCTTGGCTGCGCTCCAGGGCTCCATCATTACTGGATAGTTTGCATTTCCTTCTAGGAAGGCAGCCGGGAAGATCGGCATGCGGCGCACAGCCCGCAGCTACAGACTCCTGCAAGGAACAAAGCTCTGACGCCCCGAGACGAGCGTGCCAGACAATGGCCTGTGATTTTCTTTGCCGTTCAGGCTCTGCAGGGGGAGAAGGAGCGGCCCTGAAAAGCCTTATTCTACACATCCAGACAATCTCCTTGCACAAGGGGCATTCCCCAGCCAGCCTGGAGCGCTCCCGAGGGGCAGAATCAGCTCCTTTGTCACATGTGCTCACCACAGACACGGAAGGAGCAGCTCTTTGGGTGACTAAAGGCAGGTGGGGAAGATGCGATGCTGATCTGAAGCTCAACAGACCTCTCCTCAGGAGAAATGGGGGGAAAACTGAAAGGATTTCTGGAGAGGCTGCTCTTGCTCCAAGGGGTAATAACCTCAGGTGTCCAATGCACGCACTGGGTTACTGTTTGGGCTGCAGAGGTTGGCCAGCCAAAATTCACTTTGATTTTAACCCCTGGGTGAACAAAGGTGTGACCCTAAGGGTCTGAACTAGACACAGACAAGAAATGAGTACGTAAGTCCATAAAGCTCTATGCAAAGTGCACCTTGAAGAATTTCCAGCCCCAGCATGAGCAATCCTGCATGCACTACAACTGGGAAGGGCAACACAGGGGAAAAAATCTGGATCCCTTTCAACGGGAACCCCAAAATTGCTCTCATATACGCAGCCCCACACACTGGGGGCTTCCTCCTCACCCTGAGATCATTGCTCAAGTAGCTCTGTGATGTAGCTGCACTGCAGCTGCGCTTCATCGGCAGGACAAGGTGGGCAAAGCTTAAAGCACTGTTCAGGTTTGAGAGGCAAAGTCCTGGAAACATCACTCTGAACCTGAATATGCAGTGTTTTTAAGCCTTCCTTTTCACAGGGTGCAACATCTATGATTCTTAGATCATCTTAAGATCATTTCATCATCGTAAGGCTGATCTGGATCCTCCCCCAGGATGAGACGAGGCTGTTGTCCTGCTTGCGGAGGCATTTACTGACTTGTGCCCCCCAGCCAGGCAGCCACACGGGTGTGGGATAGGTGCTACCTTCTGCTGGGTAAGTCAACAGCATCTCTGTCGGCTCAAAATCACACACTGGAGGGTGTGAATTTGCATGAGTGTGACGGGACAGAGAATTTTTAAAGCCACTTGTAAAAACAAGAGGCAGATACTGAACCGGAGCCACATCTGTATCTTCATAAGACTCAATCGCGAGCCTTTTGCTGACTCCAGAGCAATAAACATTCAGAGCCTTAAAGGCTTTTCTTCAATCTGCTTAGGAGAAAGCAGCCTCAAACAATGGCCAAGAAGGGATCTTGCCCAACCTCAGCTTCAGTGGATCAGCTCAGGGAGGGAACAGACCTCACCAGATTCTTGCAGTACCACAACTCCTCATTCTTTCTTAATGACAAAAAACGAGGAACCGCCTCCAAAAGCCAGTAATTTAGAGCACAACCACACACACAGCAGATGTGGGCCAGTGGAGGAGACAAAAGCCTCTCACAAAGGTAGGAGAAGGAGCTACCAGATAGAGGGTGGGGAAAATATCTAAGATCAGAGCTGCCATCACCCCTGTGGTGGAGGCGGACCCCTGGCCTCACCTCTACATGTGGATTCAACCAGTTCAGATCCTATTTTAGGCTGCATATGGGACTTTTCATCTTCAGAGCACTTAAGAGGCATGTGTTAATCCTTGCAGCGCCCTGCCTTGGCAGATAAGTGTTTATTATCTCCGTTCCACAGCTGGTGGGACGGGTGCAGTGGGGAGCCGCTCATTGTTGAAGACCTCGGGCAACCTCAGCTCCTGGGCTCCTTGAAGGACACAGCCAGGGTGCCCAGTTTGAGCTGATGAGGGGAGCCCGGGACACCTCCTGGACCACTGGGCAACTGGAGCAGTGCTGGGATGGGCACCATCCCCCAGCCAGTGCTTTCCAGGGGAAGAAGTCTTTCAAACACAGCCCCAGCACACATCTCTGCCACCTTTGTACAGGAGGTCAGGACAGTGGCACTCATTTGTAACGGACAAATTAATGCCCATGGAGATTAAAGCTTTATCTACTGCCGGCTCAGCTGCATCTGACACATGCAGGGCTGGGCTGACATCGTGCCCCTGGGCACTGGAGGAGCCACATCCCCACTGCACCTCCAGCACCATATCCTTCTGTACTGGGGACTAAATGAGTCTCTTTCCTCCACCCTTGGCTTCTCCATCCTACTCTGCGCTGTCATGTGCACCACCAGCCTGTCTGCTCTGCCCTTTCCTGCCTGTTGAAGCCAGTGTTTGGCAGATAAACACAAAGAAGAACAGAGGGCAGAATGGAGATTCATGGACAACATCAATGTGGTCGCACCACCCATTCACTAACACCAGTTTGACACTGCCACCTCTGTGCAGCAACAGACAAACATGGCAAAACAAAGGTCACCACTGTTAGTGTTAAACCATCACCCCAGCCCCAAACACCGAGCGAATCAGTGCTGAGCCACCCATGGAGGAGGGAGGAGTTACCATGCACTTGGTTGATCTCCGAGTTGGACGACAGGATCTCATCAGCCAACTTCTGGGCAGTGGGCAGCACCTCAGTGTGATGTGCCGTGATCAGATACTGAACAAACTTCTGGAGCTGGTCCCTGTTCATCTGGAAAAGGGTCTCTGAGATGGGAAGACGGAGTTTGACCTGGTCCGGCTTGCGGATCCTGTACAGTGAAAGTGCCACGACGTGGGCACAGTAAAAAATGTCCTTGTTCCCGCAGCCGCATGTCACTGAGGTGATTTTGCAGCGGTCGAAGCTGATGGCCACCTTGTAGGTCACCTCTGGTTCTGTTGCAGTCGCTGGCTCCGTTACTGTCCCACTGAGGTGGAAGCCTAGAGAGGGAAAGGAGAAGAGGAAAAGGCCACATTAGCTTTCCTCTGAGCACGACCACCCATGCAAACTCTGGAAGGAGATCAAGGCCAGCCAAGACTGCCCATGCATGGCTATGTCAAGGAGCATACCACCCAACACATACACATGTAAACCATCCTGGTGGGCAACACCCAGCCCGCGTATGAGCACACTTCTGCATCAACACACAGATGCAGCCAGACTCCTCGGTGAGTTTATTTAACAGCCAAACCCCCAGGGGAAGAGCAAAGCTGCTCAGTTCCCATTTGTTTAAGAGTCTCTCAGACTGTTTCTCTCCTGGGATTCATCTTCATCCACGCCTCCCTCTCACTCAATTTGCAACTCACGTGAGTGAGAGCTGGCAGAAAAAGGCCAGGTTTTCTTTTCTTTGATGAGGCAGACAAAAAACACCACAAATTAAATGCAACCCAACTCCAACCTCAGTCCCTCAACCAGGTAGAGCGTTCCAGGGCATGGCCACAGCTCTGAGCTTTTCTAGGCAGCAGCAACAGGAGCAATGTGCAGCCCAAAATATGGGCTGTGGGGAAAACTGTTTGTTCCTTGAGCTCCACAGTATTTGCTGCTCCCATGGGAGCTCTTCCTGAAATACTGCTGCCAGGGAGCCAGCTGCTTGTTGGTGTGATCCATGCTTTGGGCTGCAGGGACAGCCCAAGTCGCAAACACAAACGTATGGTGCTCCTGACAGCATCCACTGTGCCATGAGGGGGTGAAACACCTTCGGACACAAGCCAGAAGAAGTCCCAAAGTATCTCAAACATAGGTTAGAAGCACAAAACAAGAGGCTTGTAAGGACCTCTGGATCCAAGGAAGGCAAATGCACCAAGTGAGGGATAAGGTCAATAAGAAAAGACTGGATGCCCATTACCCTCAATCTGAAAGCCTGGGGAGCCCTTCCCGGGAGCCAGCTGCAGAGGAGGTCCAACACCAACACTTTGCACTTGCCCAGCTACCTGGAAAAGGGGCATTTTTGCTTCCCCCATCCATCTGTCTTGGTCCCCAGCGGAGAACAAGGCTGCACCAAGAGGTTAATTAACACAGTCAAGGCCACCCTATGCCCCCACAGCAGAACCTGGCATGGTACCCAGGCCCTGGCACTCCACTCTGCCCATCCCAGCCCTCCTCCCCAAAGAGGATGCTCACTTTTCCCTGCCACTGCAACCTTATTAAGCCCATGTTTACGCAGAAGTCCCTGCAGAGCCTGCCATCCCCCCGAGAAGGCGTCAGACAGCTGAGAGCCCTACAATTAGCGAAAGAAAAGGAGAAGGGGGGGTGGGTGTGAAGATTAAAATACATTAACTGCATCAAACCCTTGTGCGTTTGCCAGCTCTCACAAAGGCTTTCCGAGACAAATTTTACCAGAGGTTTTTAATAAATGGCATCAAAACTAGCTATTCACTGCCAGTCTCTTTAAAGCCACGCCAAAAACCACATTCAAATCTGATTAAGCATCAAGGAGGTCTGTTTTTACTCTAGTGCAGGGCAGGGGGAAAGCAGACCTGTTCTGCTGCCATCATCCAAAACCTACCCCATATGGACGGTGGAGCAGGAGGGAAGCGATGGACAACCCTGCGTTGCCCTCTCGCTCACACGCTGCCGAGAGTAGAAGAGCAGCTATGGAGACACTGGGCTCAGCGCCGTGGGAGCAGCATAGCCAGGGGCTGACAAGCACCCCCCTTCCACACAAGTTCATGCCCCGGCAGCCAAACTATATAAATCCTGAGGATAAACTCCAAAGTGTTTATGTTTTACCACTTCTCTGGTCTGCGATGCTTGGCAGGCGGCTCCAATTCACTGCCAGCTTCTCCCCAGTTTACTTTCTGAGCGAGTTAAAAGGATTGGAAACCACATTCCTGCGCAAGAATGTATGTATATATGCATATGTACACCCATAGGCACATACGTACATATATATAAAACTCTCTAAGACAAATTACTAGCTATAAACATTGCTTTGAACCACTTACTTTAGCAGGAGCATGGGCCAGACCCCACTTGGGGCTAACTGGTGTATGGCTGCAACTTATTTAACCAAACGACCCGTTTCAGACAGGTCTGACTCTGGAAATACACGAACTGTGGCCTGAAACCAGTCCCTAAAGAGAGATTTGTCCGGATACTTCCCAGGCTGCTCTCAAGGCACCCTGAAATCTGTGCTCCCCCATCTGGTGTGAGAGCCTGTCCTCACAACTCATAGCCAGTGTTCACACATCACACAGGACCGTTCAGCATGTCAGCAACTGCCAAGTTCATCTGGCACTTGAGCCCTATGTCAGGTGTTGGTTTAGATTTTAGCCAGGATGGCAGCAGGTCTATTTAAGATAAACTAGGAGCTCTATACAAAACATTTATCAAAAGCTTAGTCAGAAATTAAACACGGTGAGAGGGGCAGAGAGAGAAGCTGGTGGGAACAGACGAGTTGTTTGGGAATATTTACATTAATGGGAGGTCAGCCTGCAGCTACCCTGCTGCACCCCGCTCTGCAGCAAAGTCTGCGCTCCAGCACTCATGGGCGCTGGGCACGCCAGCTCAGCAGTGATGGTGATGGGTATCGCTATCCCAGAGAAGAGTGGTGGTTAAAAGGTAGGTTATGGTGTGATTACTCCATCATCCATCGAAGCACTCACTCCTGGTCCATACAAAACTGATGCTACAGTCACTAGGAGGCTACAGGTCACTTTGGAGAATACCCTGTAAAAGCTGTCACTGTACCCTCCTCTCCAGTCCTCTTGCATCCCAGAAGCACACGGCACACCTGATACCAGCACTCCAGCAAAGAGAACATGGCCCTGGCTGCAGACATGGGGTCTGCATAACACCGACAGCAAAAACGTACTCCTCCGTGTCCCTCCTGCATGCTTCGATTTAAGATGTTCCCACAGCCGAGTGCTTATCTAGGACTTCATCTTCTGTTCCTTAACACAAGCTAACTTGGTGTTTGATTTGCTGCCAGCAAAGTGACAGTGCCAGGGCTTGAAAACCATGGAAAAGAAATAATTAAATACCATCTTTGTAACTACAGACTAATTATGCCCATTGGAGCCTAGCTTTGTCCCAAGAACGACATCATCTCCTCCCTGCCCCAGAACAGCCTCCCCTACTTTTACCATAGATGCTTCCCAGTGGATGTTTCTTGGATCCAGGTTGCAAAAGGGGTTGAGTTTTCATATCTGCCCCAGAAAGAGCACAGGAAGGTGCAATTAATGTTCACAGGCACACAGGGCACAATGAGCACACCTTATTTCTAATCCCACTTATCTATCAAATGGGGGCAAAACACTGGAGCAAGGACCTTCCCTGCATTAGTGCCACAGGACATTATGCCTCTGATTTGAATTAAAACAGACCCCAGAAATGTCTTATGGAAGTTTGTGAGCTCCACACTGGTGGCACTTCCAAACCATCAGCTGGGCAACACTTTCCTCTTTGGAGCTGATAAACCTCCCAGGCTGGGAGGAACACGGATCCCTGGACTCTGAAACAGCTACAAAGGATCAGGGCTTTAGCAGGAGGCTCCAGTGCTGGAGACTTTGCTATCGACCATTAAGGCCTCAACAGAAGTATATTTAACCAAGGTAAAAATTCTTTTATCTCTAAACTTTCTCAGCTACAGGAGCTTTGCAAACTCCCCCAGTTCTGTAAGAGCAGGCCGGATCTTTCAGCGGGGCATTTTTAAGCCAGATACCCACCAGTCACCCATCAGGAGGAAATACTGGTGTCCTGCAGCTCCAACCCCCCCCCCAGACCAGCTGTGGATGCCCCTAGTCCCGAGTCCTCCAGCAAACCCCTAAAGGCAATGCTCAAGCTAAAGTCTGGAGAGAGGCAGAGCACAGGTAGGAATTTAAACCCCAGAAACAAGCAAATCCCATGTGTAACCCCTTCCATTCCTATGTCTGTGTCACTGACAGCCCTTCAACAGCCGCGAGCAGGAGGAGTGAGAGGAGGACCGCACAACCACACCAGCCGGGAACTTGAGAGCTCAGCTCTGCTCCCTCTGGCAGTTGCTGCTCGCAGCCATCCCCCGGGTTTCACACCACAGCCCGGGAAGAAGTCACAGTTGTCATTCGCAAAGTTTTGCCACTCAGAAAAATGAGCTCGCTCTTCCCAGGCGCAGCACTCGCTTGCCTTTCATGGGATGCTAACGCAACCCTGGCACGGAGGCAGCCTTCACACAACAGCAGCCATCTCTAGGACCTAACCCTGGACCAGCAGAGAACAGCTGAGGCTGCTGCACTGCACAAGAGGATGGGGACCAGTAACACACAGAGAACACGAGGAGCACTTCTTCACATCACTGTGGCTTAGCTCAGCATTTGTGTAAATCCTGAAGCAAGGCAAGGAGCAGCTCTGCAAAGTGAAACGTGCCACCACGTCCACCCCATTAAGCAAGGACTGCTGGTGGATGCAGCCACATGCTGTATATAGAAAACTCACCCACACATCTGGCTGTCAAAACCCTCAAGTGACCTCCTAGTAACGGAGGCTGATGTTTCGGGCAGCCTTTGTTAGAAGCAATGTGATGGGAAGTCCATCCACGCAGCTTCCTGAAGGCACCAGGCATATCCTCCTGCATCCTGGCCAGGGAGGGGTGGCTGCAGCAGACAGCAGCTTGGCTCCTCACTGCTCCTGTGCCTGGTGAGCAGCTCCCAAGACCCCAGCTCTCGCCAGACTAACCCCATTTCAAATCTGTGTTTGGGAAGCTTTGCCTTCAGGCAGGCAGGAGCTCTGCAAAACCAAACAGGAACAAATACACAGATATTTATGGGGCACAGCAGACGCAGACGAGGTAAACTGAAGTTCTCACTCAGCTCAAGTCGTTTACACGAGGTTAACATGACCCAAATATATCTCGTTTTTTTATAATTTCCAAACCACAACGGAAAGGTATTTTAAACTACAGCGATTCCAAGCTCTTCAGTGATTAAGCAGACTGCAGCTCCAGCTCCTAGTGGAAAAACCATTTGTTTTTCCACTGTGTGAAAGCCGTAACTAGCAATGAATAATAATTGCTGCACCGTGTGTTATTTATAAGCCATTCTCAGTCACATTTCCGTGCCTCGAAACAGCAGCTTTCTGAACGTGAACTTAAAATCGGTCAATATTTGTAATGTAGACAACACCCATGGGAGGAAGGTGTCGGTGTGCTCATGCGGTGGGAAGCTGAGGTTAGTAACGTCCCCCAAAGCTTTCCGGCTTCTAGATCAATTCCTCCAGCCGGCTGACGCTGACAATTGCTCAGTCCCTGACCTTGCAGTTGGAAAGGAGATGGGCTCATGAACTCATTTGCACATGACAATGCTCCAGCAAAGTGAATCATCTGCCTCCGATAGTAACTGAGAGTACGGTGCGCCCCAGCCCTCCCGGGCTCCATTCAACCAGCTCAGGGCTGGCCTTTTGTGCTGCCAGTGCAAGAAAGACTCTGCTGAAGATGTGTGCAATTAAACCCACTTTTCTTGTTGCTCTTTTGATTCAGAGCAGCTCAATGAGAGGCACCCTAGGCAGGTGTTGTCACACACAGATAAAATGTGCCTTTTCAGTGTGCTGGCAGACAAAAAGAGAGAGGGTAAGGCTGAATCAATTGCCATTTCTCCCTTGCAAAATAGGGAATCCAGGCTTCCAGTGAGTCGATGAGCAGAGCTGCTATGAATTTACATTCTCCCTCCTCCCCAGAGCAATTTCTTTTTGTGACCACAGGCAAAGGTGTTGCTGTTGAACGAGACCTTGGCAGGGATGCAGGCACGATGGCTGGCCAGGAGGATGCTGCCCCAGCAGAACACTGCTGTGATTCTGCTGTACCCTTTCCCCTCACAGCCCTCCTCCCTCGTCCACGCCATGCTCCTGTCCTTGCCCAGTCATTACCACCCTGGAAAAGCACCTCTGGCTTTGCAGAGCTAACAAAGACCATTCATTAATAGCCCCCAAAGACCATTAACAGCCCCTATGAAGAAGCTGTGCCTGAAGCTAAGCTGACACTGAAGGAGCTGTAACAAAGGGATATGGTTGAGTAGGAAAAGATGCTCCCTGCCTTCAAGTGTCCCCACACATACCTACAGCCCCAGACACCAACTACCACAGGTTTAGGAGAAATATTCTCTCCCTGGGTAGGCCAGGGAAGAAGCATGAGCTGCAGCTGTGAAAGAGGAGATGCAAGTGGGGCTGTTTGTGCTGGAGAGAGCAGTAAGCTCCTCTGAGCAGCTGAGTAAGCTGGAGGGACGCTCTCTCTGCCATCTGCTCTGATCCCACAACACCTCCTGCAAATGAAGAGTCAATCCACTGGTTTCTATCCCTGTTAACCTCTAATCAGCCAAGAGCACCAGCCTCTGCCTCGCTCTTTATCCGAGCCTGCTAATGCGTGAAGTGCACTGCGCTTCCCATCTGCTCCAGCACTACTAGAGTTAAATGACAAAGCCGTTTCCCTGTCCCGAGCATTCACTTACACAGATGCCCCTGTATTAACTCAATTTCCCAGTGATTTCCATTATTACCCTTACGAGATTTCTGGTGTTTGTTTTTCTAGGAGCCTGAAATGGAGGGGTTTTTTCACCTCCCCTGCTCAGCTCAGGGGGTGGCTGGATCAAGGCCAAACGAGTAGCCCTGATCTGTGACATTCCCAAAATATATTCCCCATTTTCCCCCCAGCCCAGAGCGCTCTTTGCTGCCCATCCGAACCTGAAGAGCCACGGGGTCTGTGTCTTTGTTGCCATCCCCAAAGCCAAGACCACCCTTCCACCATCACCTTTCATAGCCTTCCGCCAGCAAATGGGTTTTTAATCTACCCAGATGCTCAACCCTTGCTCCAAACACATAAGGTTTGGGGGAAGAAGTAAAAATATAACCAGTTTTAAAGCTCAGACTGATTTCCTCTGCTAAGGTGCAGCCATGCAAGCTGAATTCCTCTGCTAGCAGCTCAGATTAACACAAACCAACCCAAATACCGTTTCTGCGGTATCATAAGCAACAGAAAGGGCTTGAAGAGCGAATGAGTTCACCGCATCCTTGCTAGCATGTGTTGCCTACGTAATAACTCGTGGCAAAATGCTGTCAAGTCTCTGCTTTATATTGCTACAGTATATTTTATGGTAAGCTTGAATATAAAGAGCTTTCTTAACACCACAGAAAATTAGAAAGATGAGAGTGTGCAATGTATTTTTTGGTAGCAGTGAACACATCATCTCTACATCAAGGCAGAAAAGGCAACAACACATCCCTGTGACCATCCCATCTCTCTGTTCATGAGCAGCTGTATCTGGACAAGGAGCAACATGGTTCCTTGTTACAGGTCAGGTGTTTGTGCTTAGCAGATGATGCAAGGTTGTTTTCAAGCATGAAAGAAAATATCCATGGGAGAGGAAATACACTTTTGCTGCAGTTTCCGGGCTCGTGCATCCCATCAGTGGAGGCTGCCATAGAGCAGACCCAGCCCCACGCTGTCACCATCCCGGCTGCTTCAAGGAAACCAATGGGAGATGCCAAAACTCACACATGAGGATGAGCGTCTCCCAACTTCAATGGAGCCACCCAGATTTCCAGCAGCTGAGAAGCTGCCTTCCAGTACATGAAAGGGTTTTAATAAGGAAATGCCTCTTATCCCTGCATGCAAGTGTCACCACAATGGGATCACTGATCCTCACAGCAGTTGAAAGACAGCAGAACAGTGCTGCTCCCGCCATCACCTTTTTTATGTGGCAACTCACGTAACAATTTAGCCCCACAAAAACATAATCCTGACCCCACAAGCAATGTGCCTCCCTTGCCACAGCCCTTACCCCATTGCTCCTGGCTTAAAGGCTCATTCCTGGGTGCCCTTTGGTCACCAGAACCATAGACATCCTTCTCTCCCTCTGTATCTGCTCCCCTTGCTGACCTGCTTTTCCAAGATGTTGCCTCTTTTCCATATAGGCAGCTTTTTCCAGCTCTTGGCCTCAGCCTGGGGAGCAGCTTTGGATTTTGTCTCCAAACACACAAACATAAACTGCATTCAAGACATATTTTGGAACTTAGAACTGCCTCCAGAGCAGGCTACCTATAACCAAACCAAACCCCAAACTCAGTCCACCGATATGGAAAAGCAAAACCAAAAGCAAAACCAAGCCTGAGGGCCTCCTGACTTGTTTTCTTCCCACATTTTGGTTCTGCACGGGACAGGACCAGCAGCCGGCTTAACAAGGACCAGAATCAAACCAGGGCATCGCACAACAATGGAGGGAAGCAGGACGCCACCCTGATCCTCCCTGAGACACCAGGCCTTAAAATAGCAGCTCCACAATTTATAGGGAAGTTATTAGTTATAATTTTCCTGGCCCTCAGAAGCCTTCCGAGGGAATGAGGCAGCCTAGATTCAGTACAAAAATCTGCTCCAAATTCTTCCCCAAAAAGGACGTGTTTTCCACTAAGAATAGCTCTTTCTTTTAAGGGAGGATCAAGTCTGACTTTCTAAGTTATTGGCAATGTTGCTAAATGAACATTATATTTTAACAGCATTTCAACAGCATTTGTAGCAATGGCCTCAGCAACAGATACGCTGAAAACGTCAATTAACTTCCTTCCAAAAGCCTTGCTTTTAACAAAAGGGCTCTGCATTGCAACTGCTCCCCCAAAGTGGAAACATCACTGAGATGTCACTGTGTTTGCTATTCCTGCTCTCCATCCCCATTCGGGAGTTGGACACAGACCCCAGGCACCAGGACAATCCCCTTCTCCTGCCAACTTTTACAGCCCCCATTTATCATAAACCCAAATATATACATATAGTCTTCTTTTTTAATATTGAATTTCAGTAAGGATACCACAGCCAAACATTTTTTATATGGTAGAATTATTACTATACTTCAAGGGCTTAGCTCACTTCAGCAGCTCCACAAAAACTTAGTGGTTTCCTTCCCCCTCCCAGCCCCTAAACCAATAAAGCTTACATTTTGGAGCTTATTAGGGCAGCTCCACATAGGGAAATTAACTAATCATTGCAGAATAAATTATTCAGCAATTGGTATCCCAGATCAGCCCCCTCTGTGGACACTTTATTCCAGAATCACCCTGGGAAACTTTATGAGTGTATTAAGTATCCCTGAAGGTAATTCCAGGACAGGGAGTCAATCAAATAACTGCTGCATGCCAGTGGTTGGGCTGGTCACCCTGATAACAACCCTGATGAGAGCTATCCCAGAAGAGGATACGAGGGATGGTGCCAAACTTGGGAAGGTTGATGCTGAAATCCAACATTCAGCAAGAACTGAGTTGAACGAAAGGCATGAACTTGGATTTTGTGTGGAAAAAGCTTTTTTTTTCCACAGGTTTTTTTCAACCCATAAGCTGCAAAGTGAGAGGAACCGTCTAATTAGAGGCTGGATAACTGTGCATCATGAGGTGTAACATCTGCCTCACAGTGCTGGGGAAAGCAAATGATTCCTGTTCCTGGGATATCTGCACAGAGCTGGGAATGGGTAAGCTACATGGGGAGCTCCATGAGGTCCACACTTTGGAGGGGGGAACACTTGTTGCCATGTTGTGTTTCCCACATTTCCATCTCGGCTCTGTGCTCTTCCCATGAGAGTCCTGCTCACACAACACGGTCCCCCATTCCCTGTTGGTGCCTCACAGGAGGGACGCCAGTGCTTACACACACCACTGGGAGATTGCACGGCTTTAATCCATCGTATGTGTGAAGTGTGCTAAGGGTATTTGAGAAGCACCAACTCCAACAGTGAAGAGATCTGAAGAGCATCCAAGTGTACTGCAGCAGCTCCCAAGCCCAACTCGACCTGCTGGTGGATGAGTTTTCTGCTTCTTCCACAAGGACCAGGCTTTTGTTGGGTGCCCTCCAGTCCCATGTAACTACACAGCACACAAAGAATTACTTTGATAACCATAGTCAGCTCCACGGAGCCCAAAGGCTGTGTCAGAGCAGATGGACTCCTTGCCATCTCCTGGGCATGGCCATTGACCCAAACCTCACAAATGGTATCACAAAAGTGATCCTCAACACCATCACCACCACCCACGAAGCTCAACATACTTCAAAGGCAAGCAAGGCAGCACATTCAAGCACTATAGGGTAAATCAAAGAGGGACAAGATCGACCTAAGCGAGGCGACCACATGTAAGTTCTCAGTTGCCAGTACATGCTCTCTGGTGAGAGCCCTCAGCAAACTTGAGGTCACAGCTGATGAGCAGCCAATCGCCCAACTCTGCATTACGAAAACCCTCTGCAGATCAGTCGTCACGCTTTAAGTAACACTTAAACCCCCCCTTTTGATCACATTAGTTTTCACATGACCCTTCTGAGAAGTCAGGAAGGCAGCAGGAGGTCTGCGGAGCACAGACTTCCCCAGCAGCCCTCCTTGCTTGAAAGGAAGGCGGTTGGGAGGCAGATGCCTGACAAAGATGCTGCGCTCTCCTGCATCAGCAGTTTTCACCATCTTTAGCACGCAGGCATTTCATGAGAAGCAGATTCCCGCACAGTGATTTTAAGCCCCTCAGCACCACCTTTTCTTCTTCCGGACATGCACTGTCCCCACTATCTCCTAGTCACACGTCGCCAACCTCTGCAAGGAGTCTGCAACCGGAAAGCTGTCCCAGTGGATCCACCACATAGGAGAGAACACAACCCCTCCTGCTTTTCAAGCTCAAGATGACTCCACGGCTTCGCTGCTGTCAGAAGGGCCACAAAAGTGAGACCCAGGGAGACATGAGCCATTGCTTTGCTGTGTCGGGAGCGGTGTTTGGGCCGCCCCTGTGAAACTCATGTTTCTGATTAAAAACTTCACAGTTTTTTTTTCGTTCTGGAAAAACATTGTTATTCAATCCACAGCCTAGACTGCAGGCTCCTCCGTTTGCTTTGGTGCAGCGCAAACATCTGAAATGACACTGCGTAATGACAAGAGCTGTCATCGGGATGGCTGGGGCTACAGTAGAAAGAAAAACAAGGGAGCGATCCATTCCTTCTCCCTGGAATTCATCACAATTAAAACAAAAGGAAACCTATATTGTGCAGTTAACACTAAATACACAGGACTGAAGGGAAAGGGGAAACGTGCAATGTAAGACATTCAGTGGCAGTTTTCTCCCATTATGCGGCATAATGTTCTGGTGCTGGATGGAGAGTCTCCAGCTCCTCCAACCACAGACCTATTTCAATAATGAAGGGGAAAGGTGAAAGGAGAAAGGGGAAAGAGAGGAAAAAGAAAACAGAAAAGGAGGAAAAGAAAAAGGAAGAAAAGGAAAAGGAGGAAAAGGAAAAGGAGGATAAGGAGGAAAAGAAGGAAGAGGAAGAGGTTGCAATATCCCAGCTATCTGCTGGCTGGCTGAAATACAACTTGAAAGCCACACTGGAGTGAAATCCCACCCCTGCAGCTCCTGGTTTGCCTGGATCCTTGTGGAACAAGCCAGGCAGGGCTCCCTGGCAGTGGACTCCACACATGCCCGAGGGTTATCAGCAGATTTATCTCAATTTGGAATTGGAAGCAACCAAAAATGCAGTGAGCTCAGCATAACGGGTCAGAAACAAAGCAAAACCAGATGAGGGCTGGGAAGTTGACTCCTCTCTTCCCTTTGAAAAGGGAAGCTGGTAATTTGAGAGAGAGCGGTTTTAACCCACAATCTCAGCAAAAGGTTTTAAGAATTGCCCTAATTAGATCATAACCCAAGTATTACACAGTGCTCCCACTTAGAGACTGGAAAGAAGTGGGAGGAAATCTTCCCCTGCCCCTTCAAGAGGGTCCACAGACGCCTCTGGAAAAGGGAGAGCAGCCGCACACTGGGTGATGTGTCCTGGCTCTGGGGAGGGGGTCTCTCTCCCAGATTCCAGCTGGGAATCTTCCCCAGGAGTGGCACCCACTGCCTTCCCCTCCCTGTGCTGAGCCAGGAGCAGGGTCCCTCTTCACCTACCCAGGAAACCGAGGCAGCAGGGTCTGGCAGCAGATGTGAGTGCTGTGGGACAGTTGGCTGGGAAGCACTGAACAAGGGACGCAGGGAGCTCACACCTCTGTCACTGCCTCCCCAGGCAGGAAGCCATCAAGTACCCTCACACTCAAGTCTTGCAACTGAGGAACAGCCAGGAAATAAAAGAGGCCATTTTCTCCTCCAGGAGTTGACATCTCAGCATCTGCTGGGCTCCTGCAAGCTCCCCCCAGGATGCCGACCCACAGTGCATGATGATGAACAACATCCAACAAACCACTTGTGGTGGAAAAGCCCCAAGCTGTAGAGTCACTATCACAGGCACTTTGAGAAGATGCAAGGATGAGTTATAAACCACACAGAAAGGTGCAGAAACAAAACTCAGTTTTCTTTCCAAAGCTCCTCATGTTTTAAGCAGATCTGACTGTTCGTGTCATGGCTCACGGCTTAGGTTTAGTTGTTCAGTGCTGTTAGCATCACCCTGATGCACACACCGCCAGCCCCACCATCATCAATACACTCCCACAGATGGGGTATGCACGATGCTCAGGGCCAGGCCACCTCCAAACTGAACACAGCACTACCTTGGATGAGTGTCTGAAGGAAGCAGCTTCCGGCATATAAAAAGAGACCTGTCCAGCACCACACATTGCACAGCACCATACAATGCTTCAATGGAAGAGCAATGTGGGGACTCCCCAGGGAAGATGTGTCTGTCCAGTTGCGCTGGGTTTCAGACTTACCCAGAGCTAAAGGAGATGTGAGCACCAAAGCTCCCAGCAAGACCAGCTTAATTCCCCCCACAGCCCTTGCTTGGATACCTATTTGCAAGACTTTACACCCCATGCACGTGCACACAGGGAATGGTCATACTTTACTGGCTCTGACATGGATGCGCCCACCTCAACAGTGAACAGTCCCTGCAATAACACACACTCCAAATTAAAACGATTGCAACCTTCAGCAGCCTCTTGCTCTAAAGAGCAATTGCCATTACTTATTCATTTGCTTCCTCAAGATAAACAAGAAATTTATTAAAATCTGAACCAGAGAAGGATCACACGGGGCAGCAGAGGGACAGGAGGTTGCCACTTGTCTTTAAAGAAATAAATACTTCTACACTGGATTACGCTTTCCACTTGCTGTTTCCCCTAGGAGCCAATTTCACACTGTGGGTTTCCTCCACAGGAGATGGAAATCCCACAGGCAGGTTGAGGGCTCAGCCATTTTTGAGGGGAAGAATCACCAAATTTGGGACCTAGCAGGTGAAGTGTAAATAAAAACAGTAATTTTGTAATAACAGCCAAGTGCATCTTAGTGATGGACTACAGGCTGCTGCCACGGATCATGACCCCCGTATCTTGCAGAGATATTGTATTCTTCCAAAACCAATTCAGTTCCCTGTTTAGAGAAACAACTCCATTAAACCTAGAGACAAACTCATCATAGATAGAGGGACCAACACTTCTCAGGAGAGTTGAAAGCAGAGTCTCGCTCCATCCAGCCAACAAGCAGGTGATGCTTGCAGGTGGAACTGGAGGCATGAAACTCTTCAGTACAATTTCCTGCATCATCTACAGTGAGAAGTGGTTGGAAGTATGACAAGAAGCAGAGTTCCCATCACACTCATGATGTACCTTTGCAAAGGCAAATTGTCATTTGTTGGATCTTCCAGCCATGCAACAACCACTCCAACAACCTTGCCTTCACACATCTCCTATTGTTTCTCCAGTCACGGGAGAGGATTAAAAATAGCTGCCAACAGCACAATGAGAGTTATCAGTTGCATCACCACACCGGCCTAAAGTAGAAGCAAATTACAGAGAATCACTGAATGGTTTGGGTTGGAAGGGACCTTAAGGTCATCCAGTTCCAACCCCCCTGCCATGGACAGGGACACCTTCTGTTAGACCAGGCTGCTCCAAGCCCCATCCAACCTGGCCTTGAACACTGCCAAGGATGGGGCAGCCACAACTTCCTTGGCCAACCTCTTCCTGTGCTACTCTGTTTGTGGGAAATCAGGAGATTATCAGCACACCTAAAATACAAGTGGTGAGCTCACAGTCACAGCTTCAGTCCTGGTGGTTTACTAAAAATCAACATGATTTTTAAGTGAGCCACACTGAATAACAGCACTGAGGAAGCCTCCAGGGCAGTCACAACCATCCCACCCTCCGGAACTTCTAGGATGCTGCAAAGCCCTTATTCATCAGCCTTCTCCTAACAAAGGTATGAAAACCCATGCTAGCATTCTCACCATCTGGTAATACGTGGAGGTTTGAGAGGTCTGTGCCACCAAGAGAAGCTGGTGGATCTGGCAATGGGTCTGTAGTGTGTTGAGGGAGACACCACCAGACCCATAAGTCTGAGTAAACTAAAAAGAAATGAAAACCAAACCCATTGTTACATCAATCCCATCGCAGGCTCTGTTAAGCCCAGCCAGTGTCAACCGGTGTCCCCTTCTCCTACTGTCCCATGGACCATGCCAGCTGCAGGGTCTGCCCTAGGCACACCTTTGTAACTCCCATGCCTAACACTAGGGAAGTGCTATCGCAGCTCAACACTCCTGGAAGATGCAATGACCACTGACTATTGACATTTCCAGGCTCTCCTTCAGTGAGTTGACAGCCAAAACAGTACAGTGGAGGCTGGTGCAAGTAACAAAAGCCAATGCTGGGCAGCCCAGCCTCTTCCTACCCTTCACTTTCCAGTCCAACACTTGCCCAGCACGCATTCTGCTCCTCCTTACTCAGAACAGGCTGCGGGCATCACCCAGTCTCCAAGGCAGATGCTGCTGAACCCACCTACTGTCACTGAAGACATCAATTAAACTCACCATGTAATTTTTTGTCCTGCATCTGTGCCGATTGGATATTCAAGCTGACACTTTGGCATGTTCGCTTTGTCTGAAGCCAACAGATCAACGTGCCTCAGATACAGGAGATCGCTTTTTAACACTCCAAAGCTAATGAAAAAAATCCCCTCCAGTGAAAGGACAACGCTGGGTCAGAGAAGTTTTATTAGTCCTTAACCATGCAAAGTTGGAAGCTCGTCCCTGTTGAATTCTAATACTCTAACTCTGTTAAACATTAACTGTATAAATAATCAAATACTTCACATGACAGAGCCATACTTCCAATCTGGGGCCAATAACCCAGAGGGTAATGAAGGGTGTAGTCTTCTGGGCTGAAGGATTTCCAGCGCTCTCTAAAGAGCAGAACAAAGACAGCCCCTTCCCCCTCTGCTGCCTTCAAAGCAAAAGCTTTGATTCGCTCGGCAAGACCACATCAAGCCAGAGCACAGGCATGCAAACGGTATGTCTCTCATCACCCCCCTCTGCTCCAGAGACACACGTGAAGCCACCAGCCATTGTGTGGTCTCAGCTCTGTCAAACAACCAGAGTTCCCTCCTAAAACACCCACCTCCTTCGCATCCCTGCTGCCTGGGAGCCTCCGAGCATCCCTCTTGCCTTTGCTCTGTACCACCGGCGATGTGATATGGCAGCAACCCTCCCAGCCCGTGTCAGTCCCAGACATGGACCCTTCTATCAAAGTCTCTCAGTGCTTCTCCAAGATGAGCGTTTTCCTGGTGAACAACACTTGAGTGAGATGGGAGCTCCAGTTCCCCAGGCGCCTGTGGTCTTTCGCATGGCTTACAGTGGGCGACTGCCTGGCACCTCTGAAATGAAGCTCTCATCCTCTTCAGGCTTTGGTTTTCCTGGCTGCAAAGCTGGGATAATGCCCCTTTTGGGCCTCACAGGGGTATTTTAAGGAGCAGGCTGAAGTTTGGCTCGTTAGGAATGACTGGTGCAGTTGGAAAACACTGCGGAAAGATCTACAGAGGAAAAAAGCCTGGTTGAAAGAAGATAAAAAATGAAAAGCTGCATTAAAAATATATAAATCTGATGCTGACCAGCTTCCTCTTCCAAGGCCAAGCTAAGGAAATTTTCTGGAACATGTAATAACGTGATGTCCAGGACTTCCCCAGTTCAGATTGATGCTCTCATGTTTAATGCTGACGGAAAAGCTTCAAGTGAAATTTGACAATCAAAGCAGCGGGAGCCAAAAGAAGAAACATTTGACCCGCAGCCCTGCCTAAAACTGCGCTTTCAGTATGGCTGAGCTGACTTCACAAAATCAGTATTGGCTCTGCCAGAGCCCAGGAGAGCAATCCTGCATTAATTATCACTCTCGCTCTGCAGACAGGCATACAAAAAATAACGACAACTGCAAGGCTTGTTCCGAACAGGGAACCCAGCACCACGTCTCAGCCCAAATATCTTCCCCTTCAAGTGTTATTCAACCATCCAGCTCCCGAAGAAAGCCCTTGACTGCACCTACACTGCAAGGTAAAGCATGGACTCACCATGACCTATATGATTTCTGTCCACAGTGATAATTTTAGCTTCAGCACACAGCTCCAGAGCTGTACAAAAAGTGACCCAAGGTCAAGCAGGGGATGTACTGCCCAGTTTCTTGCTACAGTGAACATAAAGCTCCCCTGGAAGGGACACAAAGTGTTCTGGGGCATTTGCTGGCACACCAGACCATGCTCAGCAGCACCTTGCTTCTGCAGCCAGTCCATAGAGATGCGAGGGCAAGTGGATCTGACCAAAGGGTGGGCTCACTTCCCAGGCAGGGCAGTCACACCAAGACTTGCATCTTCAGAGGAGTCAGCAGGACCCCTCCCTATCCACTGCATGCGTGAGAGAAGACCCATCTCCATCACCGTACATCTAGCTAAATGAATGGTTGAGAGGTACGGCGTACGGTCCATCATGCCACCTGTATACCATTATTTAGGCCAAAGCAGTGCAGTCTGGAGTTGCACTGTGCTGATATGGGGACCTGTTTCAGCAGCAAGTTCCTCTGCTTCCCCCACCAGGACCCCGATTTATCTCCTCCTCCTGCTGAAAGGGGAAAGCACAGCTGGGAGGTACGAGCACAGAGGAGGTTTCTAGCGCATCAGCCATGGGATGTGGGAACCCAGATGTTGCATCATGGAGAAACGCATTTTCTGGTTAACCCATCATTTTCAGTTTGCTCCTCTCAGCATCCTCATGAAGCACACACACCTTATGCGAGAATATAGAACACCCCTTCAGCTCTTTTTGGACACAGCCTGTCCCACATGCACATGCTTAAGAGTGTACAGAGCAAACACGAACAAGAGAAGGGTCCCAGATCCTTGCGACTTGGTCATTCAGAAAGCCACACTGGGAAGGATTTAGCAGTACTTTCAAGCATCCACAAGCAAGTTACAGCAAGTAATTCAGATATCATTTGAATTACTGGTGTGGCACCAAGGAAAAAAAACCTATATGAGCATTGGACACAAGCCCTTCAGTCCCTCCTGGCTCCCTCACCCACGCTGACATGCTTCACAGGCAAACTGCCCACGCTGAGAACAAGCAGCCTGCTCCAGGGCTGATTTCCACTGCATCTCCCATCCTTATTTAAAATGGGAGATAGCTGCTTTCCCTGTTGTACATGGTGTAATGCCAGCAGCACTGAACAGCCTTCATCTAAAACACAACCCGCTGCCTTTCCAAGCCAAGGGGGAGACGTTCTCCCAGTCTGCAAAGAGTAACTTCAGAAACCCTTAAAGCTGAGCACTTGGTCTTGCTTTCCTTGATGTAGCAAAGACAGAGAAAGCACCACAGCTTCCTGACAGCAGCTTTTTTGCCAGCTCCTTCAGCGAGATGGAGCTGCTTACAACCCTCTTCCATCTCTGCAGCCAAGTCTTCTAACAGAGTCACACCAGCCAGGGCCTTGGAGATGCCAGGGACATTTCCAAAGGACAGCAGCCATTGTCGAAGTCACCGTTGAACAGATTTCCTATTGGAAAGGTTAAGTCTTGAAGATCATTCCCCTGCCCACTCATCCCGAAGGGAAAGATTGGTTTTAAGGTCAAACAAATGAAGCAAATTCACTCAAATGACCATGTCCCAGCCTGCAATGCCATGACTGCAAACCCACCAGAGCAGCATAGTCCGCCAGCCATTGCCTGTCCCATCACTCTCCCTTCCCATGGTAAATGCACAGAGAACCCAGGAAAAGCAGAGAGGGCAGACAAGGGTCCTTCTGAGGAGGAACAGCCCATGCCTCATGAGGCTGATGGAAAAGCCCTACCAGGATTATGCCCATGAGCCCACAGCAAGGACTCTATGGAAGCATCTATGCAAGCTTTCCCTGCATGTATGCTCTTCACTAGACACCTACCATTGCTCACCTTGGAGGCAGGACACTCAGCTACCTCCCCAGCAGGTCACAGACAGGCTGGACGGCACAAGAAGCCCCAGAGCAGAGCAGAGCAGAGCTGGCAGCACCACACTGCACACCTCCGAAACACAGGATCCTGGTCTGGAGGCACGCAGGACAGCTGGGATGCTGCGGTGGAGCTGCTGCCACCAACGTCCTCCTACGCCAGCCACCCGCTGCTCCAGCACCACCAGCAACCAGCAGTCCAGACCTGGGAGGCAAAGCCAAGAACCACAGCAGGAGGATGCAGAGAGAGGAGAGCCAAGGGCTCTTCACCTCCCACACAGACATGGAACCGCGGCCAGAGAGACCCTTTTTGACTTGCAGCTCCTCATGCTGAAAATTCAAAGCTGGTTTTTCCTTCTGACTTGCAGATCCTGAGGAGGAGGAGGAGGAAAAGGAATAAAAAAAAGCCAGGCCATCTGCTCAAGGTCCCTGCAGCAGAAGAGAAGGCTGAACACCGCGATTCTCCAGGCAGAGCCCTGGTACAACTTTCAGGTTGACTTGGCCGTTCGATTTCTTCACTGCAGTTTTGGATCCAGATGTTTTATAACACACAATATAAAGCACATACACGCGAGGAAACTAACTCTGATTTGAGTATCCCTGAGAGCACATTGCTCTTATTAAACACACTCTGCAGATCTATTGCTCCACGCGGCATTAGACAGTACAAGACGTTCTAGTTGACTACAAAAATTGGCCCATAAAAAATAAACACTTCTGCCTCACTAAGGGCATCTGGAAATGACCCAGGGAGCTTGTCTATTTTCATTGGTTGCATTTTTGTACACCAGAAGAAAGAATTTGATTGTGAATTAAGAGCAAATGTTCCTCAAATGCTTACAAGGAATCTTTCTTGAAAACATGGGCAAGCACACCGGTCACCCAGCTCCCCAGGGGAGAGCTGGAAGACCACCAGGCAGCCCCATTTCACACAGGCTTTCCCCCAAAACCTAAGCTGCCTGCTGCCTCCCAGTAAATCACAGCACAGAAACTTGTCCCAAGCGCAGACACTCCCACAAGCATCCAAGCCCACCACAGCACACAAGGCAGCACGCAGGCAGCCCTTTACCATGATGCTCCTTCAGTAGCAAACTGTAGTTCTGAAAGGAAATCTCACACTGATTACAGATGATATATTTCTGCCTTTGCACTCCCCATGGCTATAAACTGCTGCCCTGGCAGCTGGATACAGCATTGGTTCAAATCCAAGAAGCAGGCCCCTCCTTGGCATTTAGGGGTATAAATGTGAAACTCTATTTGTGCTCTGGAGTGACTGTGGTCACTTCTGGAGCTTCAACATATCTGCAGTGGTGTCCTCCCACACCACTGCAGACAGCAGCATGCCCTGCCAGGCTGCTGCAGAACACCACTGAGTTGGGAAGCAGGAGGTCCAAGAGAGCTCAACTGACCTGAATACTCTGCTGCAGAAGGGAACCAGGAGCACTTGCATCCATCAGTGACGGGGGCCCGGATGAGCAGACAGGAATAAACAACCAAGAGACAGCATCTTCTTCAACAGCCTCTTGTCCAGAGACACGCTGCTGTTGGCTGTTCTCTCAGGGCTCTCCAAATTCCTGCACCAAGCCCGGCGGAGTGGAAACAGGAATGGTGGAGTCTCCCATCCCAGATCCTACCCAGGGACTGCTCTGCTGGCTGCCTGGCTCCTTCCTTCTGAGCAAAACACTCCAGAAATGAACAAAAACAAACCAGCGTCATGACACTTCTCACGAGGCAGACTCCGGGCTCTCCAGCCAGGCCCGAGTGCAGACGCTAGAGAAGTTACTAATTTAAAGTGACTTTTGAGCCTGAGCTTGCAGGAGGAACCATCCTTTCTTCACAAAGTGCTTGCGGTTACTGTAAAACCTGATTTTAGCAACAGTCACATTTCAGGCTCTCTTTAGAGGAACCATCTGCTGATCTCCCAAACGTGGCACAAGCATTTCTGCAGACCTCCGCAAGGACCGCGTGCTGGAGACGCAGCACCCGGCGAAGGGCCATGACTCAAGCTGCAGTTAGGAAATATTACGAGTGAGACAAACTGCCCTGATGTGTCCCTGTTGCACAACACCATCTCCAGCCCTGGAAGATCTCCCTACCCCAGTCCCTATCCCATTTTCTGGAGAGAGCATCTCTATTTTTCCATGTTCCCTGCCAGCACCAGTCCCACCTGCCTGCCCAGCCACAATTAGGGACAAGCTCCCCACTGTGTCTGCTCCCCAAAGCAGCTATTAGAGGGAAAGCCTGCTCTGGCGCAGCTTGCCCCAGGCTAGCATGTAGGGAGTCACTGGCTGAGGATGGCTGGCATCCAGCCTTGCTTCCCCAGGGAGCCCTGTGGGAAGGAGCCTTGTCCATTGTGAAGGGATTCGGGTAATTATGCTAGAATCAAATAAGTCTCTGCTGAGCACATGCAAATTCCAACTTTCCATTGGTTTGGCCACGTTTGCAGAGGGATGGCAAAGACGTCTCACAAAATGGGCACCTCCTCCCCCTTCCTCTCACATTGAGCTTCACAGCAAGCTCCAAGAAAAGCTCCTCAACTTCTTCAGCAGGGCAAACCCAACATTCTCCTGCAAGCCTGCTCTCCAAAAATGGCAGGACCATTTTACACTCCTTTTCCTGCCTCCTAAAATCAATCAGTTTGAGGCCGGCATCCAACACGGAAATCGAAAGGTTAAAACCCCGACAAAATTACAAGCAAAACTGAAAAGAGGGTCTTATCTTGTGAACTGCTGGGCAAATCTTAATGATAGCTGGTGCCACCGACCCCACCTCCAGTAATCCCCATCCGCAGTCAAACTGCTTCCAGACACCTGCTCGGCAGCGCAACGGCACCCATCTCAACTCGCGCCTCGCCTCTGCCGACGCTGAAACCGAAGCAGACTGACAGCGGCATAATTTAGGGGAAAATTACATTTTCTATATAACTTTCATACGCGGCTATATTTAGCAGATGGAGAAACAACGTCCATGTATTCAGTAAATATGTATTTTTATAACCGTAAAATTATAAACACATATGTATGTTCCAAGGAGATCTGAGGTCTATTTTAAGATCCTCTTCACATGCGGATCATTAAAGCCTACAACATAGTTCCTTTCCCATATTATAATAAGTATGGAAAGTGAATACACACTTCTCAACTCCTGTAGGCCACGAGAGACCTAAAGATGATCTCGTTTCTCTTCTGGTCGCCCTCCTTAATGCTGTTTCAAAGGGAAATCGGTTTCATATGTGGGCTGCTGGCACCTCGCAGCATCATTTTGCCTGCAAACCTAATTTAGTGAGCTGCCGAAACACTGTAACACAGGCACGCATCAATTCCAGACCTCCAAAACCCGTAGGGTCAACATCAGAAACTAATTCCTCGCCTGACAGACTGCTAGCCTTGCAAGAGCCACAGAACTAGCATCTTTCCACCTCTTGCGTTCTGGAGGCATTAATCACACTTGCATCGCTCCAGCTATTGGAATTTCTGATCCAGGCTGATTAATTTCCTCCCCGTGCCCATTTCACATTGCTCACAAAGTCTGAGACGTGCCTTTGGGGAGGGATGCTGAGCTCTTCCTGCTCCCTCCACGGCCAAAGCCAGGAAACAGAACAACTTTCCCCACCTTATTTCCTCAAGACTTCTGTCCCTGGGGAGTCAGCATGGTTTTAATCAGCACCTGGCACTATATCTATCAGATATGATAATAAGGCACCTTACTTTAACAAACACCCTCAAGAGCAGACTCATCTGTCTTAATTGGTAAACGCTTCATTAATAATGCAGCTGAGGAGTCTCAGAGCTAGAAATATAAATAGCAAGTTCTGATGCAAGGGCTTTTTTTTTGTTCTAGCAGTACAGATTCAGAAGGAAGGTCTCTCTGCCGTGCCCTGCTGCAGACAGAAGAGCCCTTTGCAGCCTGCACAAAAAGCCTCTTCTCTGTATTTCAGGGGTCCAAGTTCAGATCAACCCTCCCGAAAGGAAACAGACGGGCACACTGGAAGGCATTCCTGGGCTGGGAGGCACTCAGGAGGACGGGAACCCGTCAAGCACCATCACAAAGGTCAATGTGACAACGCTACCGAGACAGTGGCTTCCAGCCCGCTGATCGATGACAGGAAAAGCATTAAAACGCCTCTTCAGTTAAGTCACAAATTCCAGTCCTATGATTAACGCTGCTCTTAGCCAGGGAGCAAAGCAAAGGCTCAAACGTCACGACCAGAAGGGATGTCTGAAGAAAAAGATCTTGTGTGTCTGAGACTATATATTCTGCAACAAGATGACCCCGGGCCTACCATGTTAATCTCCAGCTTTCCATTTTAAGGACTTAGCCAAAACAAGGCAGCGGTGTCTCTGAAACCCAGCTCTACTCACGAATTCCAGCGGTGCTGAAATAGCAGGCTTGGGTTCTCCTTTTTCTTATGAATTCATCCTGCAGACAAAAAGCCAGACAATTGGGGATTTGAAGCATACTCAGTCCAGCCGGAGACTTGATCTTGCTGATCTTAATCAAGTTTCTTGGAGTGATGGCCATTATTTGTACACAAGACCATTTTTATTGGCCTTTTTTTAAAAGCTTTGCTTATCAGTCCCTCCAAAGTCTGAATGGGTCACCCTAGGGATTTAAATCTGAACGTACAAGAGTGTGTATATAACAACAGTTGGCAAATACCTTCCTCCTAATGATATTTGGAGGATTTAAACAAAAAGGAAGTGTTAGATCCCAGATAAACAGGTTTTGGCAAAAATTTCGATGTTGAAAGCAAGGAAGTTTTGGCCACTTTTCCTGGGGAAAAGCTGCCAAACCAATTGTCCCAGATTCAACCACCATGTCCACTTCTAAATTTTATCCACGCAACCCTCCTCTGACCCCATCTCTGACAACTCACACGTCTCCTTCTGCGTTATTAATGGCACTTTTCTATGGCAAATGGCTCTTCCAAACTGTCACAGACTTCTCTCAGAGGTTTTCAAAGCTGGTCTAGCACCAGGCTTGGAGAACAAGGCTGCTCTACAGGCCCAGGTCACAAACTCTCGGGGTGACTTCAGATCCTGTGCTTAAAGGCACCTTTGGAAATGGCTCCTGAGCACATGTGAAAACACCTGACCGGAACAAAAAGGCAGGCCAGAGACTGTATTCCTGAGGGATCACAGTCAAGTACACCTGGAAACACTGTTTTTTCCCCAAATCCTCTTCCAAATCCCATTTAGTGCCTGTGGGATAGCAACCAGAAACTTTTAACAGGGTGCTTGCCAAAGGAAAGTAACTTGGTTTTTGCACTCACTAACAGCAGCTCAGCAACACCTCCAGGACAGCAGCACCAAGATGGGATTTTGCACAGGGGTCAGCACGGACACGGTGTCCTTGTAACCTTCCACTGATCACAAGCTCAGCATTACCCATCCCATCCAGTGCCTCTGGCTGCAAGCGCCTCGTCTCAGACAAACCCATCATTGTGCAGGATGCTCTGCAGCGCCAGCCCAGCAGGACATCAAGGACATTGGAAACTGATTTCTCTGGCCAGCCTGAGCTCCTGCTTCCCGCCCCACTGATTAATGATTCTCCACCACAGGAGCTAATAGGATCCTCTTTGAAATCCAAATAACCAGCATTAGTGACCTCAGAGCCTTGCCTGCTAACTGGACATACTCCCTGCCTTTAATTCTCTCAGTCCCCTGTAGCATCTTCCCTATCAAAGCTTCCTTTCCTGCCATTTTCTTTTTGAGACCCTACACCCCTGTTCTGCCGACTGCTCCCCATTTGCTGCCCCAGCTACTCCCCGGTGTGTGGATGTACAGCAGCATCACCCCAACCCAGCACATCCTCTTCCCAATCCCCCATGCCTGGGGAACTGCTGCAACCCCACAGCAACGTCTGTACCCACACAAAGTCCAGGCCAAGCAAATGCTCCCCTGGCATGGGGAATTGCAATCGAGCGCATCCCACAGCTGATTCTCAGCAGCCAACAATTTAAAGATAAAATTCACTGGGCTCCCTCGCTGCTCTCACACCTAGCTCAGCAAAAGCCTGTCTGTAAGGAACTAACACTTGGGCAACCAGCTCTGACTACAGTAAATCTCCTTCCTTCCTCTTTTTTTTCTTTTAATCCATAACCACCAGCTTGAAAGCTTTAAATCAATATCCCCTCTTGCGATCTGCATTCAGCGAGGAATTATTCACATTGAGAGCTTTAAAAATTAAGCTAAACCCTGCAGGGCCCAGGCCAAACTTAAATCACAGTAAAGCTTTAAACACTGGATCAGGGACACAGCATGAGCTGTGTCCTGGTCTTAGATGCAAACTAAATGTAGGAAACAAAGCTGCAGTCACTGTGTTAAAAGGAAAAACCATAAACGGTCCATGCTGTGGCTTCTCCCAGGGACACAAGGGACAAGGGCTCTCCTTCCACGAAGAGGGGTCAGCCCATTCCAACCAAACTTCTCGCAAAGGAAAGAAACTAATTGTCCCCACAAAGGAAAGAGACTTATTGTCACTGTCTGAGGGAGAAAATGGCATCTGATCTATCCACATTTGTGATGCTGGCCAGAGGCCGCTTTTTCAGAGGGATGGTATGTGGGCAAAGAGGGCAGTGCCATGTGCTCCCCCTGCAGTGGTACCCACATCCATGGGAGCAGCAGGTCCTCAGCATCGCTCACCCACTGCCACTCACTGCCAGCAACAGCCAGACTCAAGCTGGGCAGAGAGTGCCAAACGCTGAGCTGAGAGTCCACAGCATCCCTGGAGGTGACAATTTTAAGGAGCAATGGAAGGATGGGGGATGCAAAACCCACAAGCTAAACCAGCTCCTGTCTGTGCCCTAGAGGAGCCCAAAGGCAGGAAAGGGTGGACGAAAGAGCAAGGACTCTTGATCTCACTAGTAAGAGTACTCCTCTCATCTCTTTAACTAGAGATGGGGTCTAACTTGCTCAATGTCAGGAACAGGTATTACAGGGAAGACCTCCTGTTCCCCCATCCCTTTTCCCACCACTGAGATGCAGGGCTGCAAGCACCTGCTTCTATACAAAGATACCTCAATCCACTCCATCACCCATCTAATGCTGTGATGGTAGCAAAGGTAGGGGTCTGGGTAAAACCAGCCCAGAAAACACCATCTGCATCTCTACCACCCTCATATTGGTGTCCAAGCGAAGACGAAATCTTTCCCTCTTCCTTGCTTGAGGGACGGCATGAAAAGAGTTCGTCTGGACTGTGCAGAGAGCATCCTTGATCCCACAGCCACCAGCCCCAATGCAAGACACAGCAAGGACTGGCAAGGGCCAAGAAGCTGGAACAAGGCTAAGAAATGGGTACAAAGTAATGCAAATCAAGAGGCTCTTGTGGCCTCAAACGTCCTTGTTGTCCTGCTATACTTTGGCCTAATATAGGTATGAACCACACAGGACACCTCTAGGCTTGAAATCACCCCAACACAGAGGTTACACCTCATGTTCAACCCTTCAGCTGCCCACACACAACCACTTCTCTGGTTCTCAGTCACAGAGGTGACTGCCCAAGCTTTAATATCTGCAAAGTCCTTAGGAAATCCTTGGAAAGGAAAAGCAGAGTATTATTATGAAATAATAGCTTTTTATGCTGCTCCATCTGAAAGCTGCGGTTCTTTGTTTGGCCCCACGCTGCCTAAGCCAAGGGTTAAAACTTGACTGGCTGGGATGTAAGAAGGCCATCCCCCGCAGTGGGGGAGAGGCAGACTTCTGAGGATCTGAAGAACAAGATGTCTTTCTAACCTGTTCGGACTCCAATAAGCAGCTTTTGATCTAACAATAGGGGGCTGAAAACCCAAATGCCCCAAAGCCTGGAGGCAATCAGGACTGTTTAAGCATCCACAACTGACACTTGTAACACCACCTGAAACGTGTATTTTCCTTTCTGTTTCAAAGCCTTATTTTTCAATCAGATTATGTGCAGGATAAATATCCTTATACGGTGACAGCAGGCACTGCACAAGAAAATTGGGGATAATGGTAAATGCAAAGATTTACAGATACTTATCTCAGCATCTGCAAGAAGTATTAGCTTTGAATGTGGTGCTCAAACACAATGTCAATCACCAGAACTCAGAGAAACTTCAAAGTTGCTTAGCTGAATTCAGCCCTAAAATAAATGAAATAAAATTAAATAACTAGAACAGAACTAGGCTTTTAGAGACCCTCTCTGGAATGGAAAGCAGCAGCCACAGGCACAAAATGACACGCTGGTCCAGGTTGACAAAGCACAGGAACAGATGAGTGACCAAGAGTAATGACCATCGAGCACTGGGAGAACTCTTGTCTGCGGCCAGAGGCACCCAACCACCAGGGACCCCATGACTGGGCAGGAGACTTGACCACCACCTGCAGATACAACACACAAACACACATCAGTGCTGGTCAGCCCAGCTGGAGGAATGGCACTCAAGCACCCCAAGCTCACTGCAGTCACAACCCCTGTGGGGACCATGGAGCCTCGATGGTTTCTGCTGCCATCATTCCCTCCATTCCTCCCACCCAGGAAAGGGACCCTAAGCTCAGGCTCTTGAGAGCGATCCCTGACAAACACAACCAGGACAACATGCCTGCGCACAAATTTGCCAACCAGCAGCTGTTAAATGCACACACAGATCCTACACATTCCCACATAAATAATCCATGCAGCAATAAGGTTCCCACAACACATTTGCCCTGACACTGACCTAGGAGGCACGGATGTGCAATCTGGTCCTTAAACTTTAATGAATCACTTCGAAAGAGAATACAACAGTCATCAACTTAAAACTACACTATTATAGTGATTCCAATGGAGAGATGAAGGAGCAGAATGCCATTTCAACAGTCCAGATCTTCCTCCCTCCCACTCTAGATCCAATCTATACTGGTATCTCTGAAGATGTGGCTAGATCTCCTTTAGCTGGCCAGCCATGCCCAGAAAGCAGAGGATCCATAATCCATCACCAGCCTCTTCCCCCTGCACTTGCTTCAGACACTGTTCAGTTCAGAACTGAACATCTTTCACACCCCCAAAGTTAGCCAGGCATGCAACCGATCCACCAGATAAACAGCTCGACATCTAACAGCAAACCTTGGGCTATGGCCATAGATCATCAACAGAAGAAGCGAAGCTGTGATCTGAAATCTTATCTGGTCACTGCAGAAATGCAGCAGAGAAGGTCAACTTTCTATCATTCAGCAAAGAGATTCAGCGCCAGCACACAAAGCAACACTAAAAAATATCACTGTTGAGTTAAGACAACTTTGGGGTTTCTGCTTTGTGGCCAAATATCACTCAGCGGTCATTAAACAGATTTTTTAGCCATCAGTGGAACATTAGAAATTCCATGAATTTGAAGTTTATTATTTCCACGATACAGTTTATACTTTTCTCAGGATTTATACTCCTTGGCTTTACTCTTTCAGCTATAAATAAAACCATTTGCTAAGTTGGCTGATACACCGCAGCCCATGACTGGCACATTTATGCAAGTTGGCTGAAAAGCAAGATGGTTCAAGGAATCGCCAGAAACACTAAATCCAGTTATTTCAAATCCATTTTGAAACATCTAATAAATCTGCAGGGATCACTTGATATACAGAACTGGCTAAACTCAAGTAGCTGCGCTCCTGCACAGCCTCTCTGACGTTTATGGAGTGGTTGATGTGCGTTTTACAGCTTTCAGTCCCAAGTTCTTCACAGTCCATCACAAAATTCATCTATTTGGATAGCCTTCAGAAAGGAAACTAGGAGAAAGAAACGGCAAAAGAGATCCAACATAACAGTATTACAGGATTCTCCGTGCCTTCCCACAAGAAGCTGGCAATGGAAGGGAGACCCACATCCATGGCTTCCCAGGACGCACCTGGCAGGAATAGGATGGGGCAAGCAGGAGTCTTTGCACCCTAGGCATCCCAAACAAGAGGATAACCCATGTGTCACCCAAGAGACTAGTCTCCATTCCTCCAGACCTGGAAGACACTTTCCTTGATAGAGAGAAAGTAACGTTCCCTTTCTTCACCTTTACATCTCCAATGAATCTATTCCACAAAGCTATGCCACCTCTGGGGCTTGTTCACATTGTCTCTTTTGTACACTAAAGACACGTTTTCACCACTTGTTACAGCAGCAAGGAGTGGTGTGAGGTGCCAGGAGGGGAAAGCCTTCAAGTGGACCAGAGTGCTGCAACTTAAATCTTGCCTAAAGCCAACGTAAATACAGGCTCATCACAAGCAAAAAGCAGACCTGGAAGCTGCTTTAGTCCACCACCAAGCCCCAGCAAGACAGCAAGCCTGCACAGCTACTCCCGTAGTCAAAGGGAGTTGGAGAGCTTTAAGCTTTGTGAGCATGGGACAATGGCAAACACTGCATTAGACTGAATTTGTGCAGCTTTTGGGGTAGATGGAAGTTCTGGAACCCACCCAACTCTCCAAGCTCCCTGGTTAGCAAGAGGCAAGCGATGAAAGACGTGATCACAGGAGAAAAAAATAAAGATTTTCTATGAAAGAGATCCAACTCTGGTTTTATCATAGCACACGTAATCTGTGCCCTGGGAACTACTCAGAAACTGAAAGTAACTTTAGCCTCAGGATACGTCAACAGATCTTACCCTGGTGCACAAGGGACTGACAGCAGCTTTGCTTTTCCAGTATGACAAGCAAGCCAAAGGAGAAGGCACAAAAGTCATCTCACTAGCAGAGGAAACCCTAAGCTCTAGGCAGGGGCTGAATATTCAACAGGATCTTTTGCATACTTTCTGAGCAAAACAAAAACCTTGCAAAGCTGCTCAGACAGGTGATGATCAGCATGGCAAAAGCAAGGCAGGCCCTCCAGCAACAAACTCAGGGTATATGCAGCCCTCAGCCACAAGAGCGCAACTTGAGCCCTGGGGAAACGGCAAAACACCCAGCCTTGATTAGGCCAAAGAGAGATGTGAGAGAATAAATCAGAGCACGAACAGGTGAGAGCCATGGCCCAGGGCTTGTCACCCTGCCTGCTCTGCTCCAGGAGGCAGGAGCTGATTTCCTTAGCCACCAAAGTCACACTTCTGAGTTCTGCCTTGGGATTCTCTGACCCACAAGACCAACAGCTTGAGTATGCTCCACAACAGCTTCATGTTGGGGTTTCCTTACCTGAAAGCATCATTATCACTCCGAAGCTCCTCCTCTCCCTTTGCATCTCCCAAACAGCAGCAATAGATCACTGCCAGCAGCCATATATCATCCATGGAAATGCCAACCATTTTGGAGCATACAACACTTACAAACATAAAATACATCTTCCTGCTGCCCCCAACCCTTACAGGAGAATGCTGCTGAACACCACTGCAGCACGCAGTACCCAAGGCACAAATCAAGGCTAGATACTTCACCCCGCTCCTGCCGCCAGGAGCCAAGAATCAATCATTCCCTGCTCCTCCGTTCCTCCCTGGTGCAACTGCTCAGAAACTGCTGAGTTCAACCTTACTTATCACTGGATGTAGTGCAGCTCTGTTTTCTAATCCCCTGCATCTGCATTTTGCACAGCCCTTTTCTAAGGCTCTTCAGATTTCCTTTACAGTTTATCACCCTGCTCGAGCGAGATGACGCATCTTTAAACTTTCCACTCAAAAGAAGCGCTGAGGAATGAAACCATTCAAAACCCAAGGAGCTGCCTCAGGAAATAGTCCTCTTGGAAAATGGTCCCCAAGGAAAACGGTCAGCAGGAGTTTTTTGAAGTCATAAACTTAATGAGACAAGGGATGATCTTTTCTGTTGGAAGACTCGTCATTTCTGGTATCATAACAAAATATTGAACCATTTGAGGACTTTTGTTATTAGCTTTGCTCAAAAACCAGGAGGATGACAAGCAAGCGCTGAGCTCACAGTAAATAAAATAAAGAAAGAACATTTCAACAACATTTTTGTTTCCCTACATGGAGACAGAAAAAGGCTTCCCAGCACAGAGCTAAGGAACAGCCCCTTCTCCTCTACCCCAACTCAAGAAATCCTTGTACGTCCAATTTAAAGACCCTAAAGCAACCAAGATCCTACAGGTCCAGGCTGAAGTGTCCTCACTGATACACACTGGCAGTCAGAAAAGGTTTATTATATTCTCTAGAAGCTCAAATACACTTCAGCCGTTCCAAGGTCCCTCAATCCAAACGAGAAGAAAACCAGCCCAGCGTGGCTGACAATGTTATTTTTGGTGGAAAAAAACAAGAAGAGCCAGGCAACACACACCAAATAGAACAAGATCTAAGAGCAGAGATGCTGCTGCAGCCTGGCTGCCTACAGGGTTGACATTTACATCCTTCCCCCTTACTAGAACCTCAGTTTCACATCCACTCATGGTCCTCCCTGAGGACCCCCACCACACAGGGGAGAGCATTTGCTTCAGTTCATCTGGGCTTTGGGTCTGGCCAGCACACATGCACCAATCCAAGCAACAAAGACAACAGTAGGCAGGGAACCATTTCATCCCAAGTCTTAAAGCCATCAGCCTGCTCTTCCCCTTCTGCCCTTGACACCACAGGGAGCCTCTGATCCTAACCAGCTCCCTCTGCACAACCCCCAGTGCCTTGGAGTTCAACAGGGGGGGCTCTCTGTGGGGATTTGGGCTCAGTTTCAAAGACAAAACGCTGCCAGAACAGGAAAACACTGGATAAAAAACAAATGGATAGCTCTACTACTCTACATCAGGCCTGCAGGAAGCCAAGGACACCTCTGAACACCCAACAGAGTCCCCAGCAACGGTTCTAAGCCAGGAAACACATGGCCTGACAACCCTGAAGAGCACATGCTGCCTCCCACATCACAGCCTTGAAGGATTGTTTGTATGTAAGGCTTTGCCGAATCGGGACAGCCAGAGATAGTGTTGTGGCTCGAATGAGGAGCCTTCCCTCATGGTGGAGGTGACCTGATCAGCCCTGTCAACAACAGCACTAGGTTAAGGAATAGCCACAGAACTGATGAAGCAGCATCTTCAATGGGAAGGTTTGCGGAGCACAGACAGACAAGGGGAAAGCCAACTTTTCCTTCGCCCAGCAGCAGGCACAGCAACCTGAGATGATTCCCAGCCCAACACACCACCGCTGCTGAGAGCAGAACCCAATGCCTTGGCTCTACAAGGGCTGGTCTTGTAAAGTCAATTCTTCTGGACCAAATCCCTGTCGCCTCAGCTGAGCCCTGGGAAAATGCTGGGAATATCTGACAGCCCTTTGAGCTTGGTTTATCATCTGGAAAATAAAGGACCCTCCACAGCGCAGGCAGACGCTACAGTCACTCTGGTTCCAAAAGGAAACTTCTGCCACTACATGTGCAACCACTTTTCTGCACTTGGCCCCACTGATATTCCCACATGGGGGGGGGGGGGGGGGGAGAAAACCACAAAAAAAAC
>JANRGW010029902.1:2953-18382 GCA_024733675.1 Psilopsiagon aymara
ACTGCGGCAGCTCTTTTAGGAGGGGGAGGTGGGTTAACAAACTGCGTGGCTGATTTACAGCTTAAACCACGACAATTACTTTCTCCACCATATTTTTGAACAAACTATCCCGTCTTTCTTCTCTTTTTAACATGAATCATAGTCTATTCTGTCACAAGCAGAAGAAGCATGGGGCCCCGGCAGCGTCTCCGGACACGTCCACACAACACCATCTTGAATCCGCCAGCCCCGGCACAGCCCATGATGTCTCATTGCAGTTTATTCCTGGAGCGGGCTCCGAAGCCCATAAGCAGCTTTCCAAAGGGCAGCTGCCGCTGTGCCAGCTGCCCTTACCCCTAATGATGGTGCTTCTTTCTCAGGAGCGTTGTGAATCGGCGCTCTCACCAAGACGACACGGGAAACAACTCCTCCCTGGTGCTCTGCCAGGAAAAGGGGAAAGAAAGAAGAGCAAGAGAAAGGAACATTTTCCCTCCTCTGCTAACCACAATCTACATCAGGTGCTCTACTGCTTCTTGCAGAGCTGAGGGCAGAAAATGGTCTGCACAAAGTAAATAGAACAACCAAAGCAATACTTTTAGATTGAGGGAACACTGAAAGTATTCTTGGCAAGCTGCCCTTTCCATACCCAAATCATCATGTCACAAGCTGAATGAAAAATGGTGGGAAGGGAGATCTCCAGAAGCTTCTGAGGTTGAAGAGCACAAGTGCTCCCCATCAGTTCTCTCAGGACGTGGTCAAATGGAGCTTGCCTTGACATACAGCAAAGCTCCGGGACAAGCTGGTGACTTCAGCCAGATGGAGACTTGCTTCCTGCAGCAAACCCTGTACCAGCACAGCCCACGTCTTGCTCAGCTGGGAGTTCAGCATGAAGTTACACCTGAACTGTCAGCGAGTTGCACGAGGTTATCAGTGTTCCATGGTAATTCAAACATAACTCCAACAAAGAAAAACAAAAAAAAGAAGAAAAGGTATCTACAATCTCACAAGGTAATGTTTTTCAGTAATTTTTATAAAGATGATACAAGAGAGCTGGAAAAGGTCAAGAAGAGGCAGCATCCAAAGCACTCAGATACTGCCCAGTGCTTGAAACAAGACTGTGTTAGGGAATAGCGGGGTGTTAACAAAGTGAAAGTTGCTTCTCCTGTTGAGTTTGCCCTGTTTGTAAACAGTGGGACTGTGTTCTGTTACCCTATGATTTCTGCACAGAGGGATAGGCAAGCATGCAGAGACAGGAGAAGAGGGGGAGATGAAGCTTACTGATTTTTTCAGTGGAAGGACTGATTTTCACATCTTTTACACACACATACACGCACACTTCAATTTAGTATCATCACTATTGCAACCACCAAGTTTTCTGCCACATCTCCTAGGCTGCATCAGAAATTAGGTCCAACAGACATGAGAAAAAAAAGTCTTACAGACATTGTGACAGAAATGGGTCATTTTGTTTGCATCAGCTGAATTAAGGAAAAGTAGCTACTCTTCCTGATCAAGTGGCTGTCACATACAAGTGTCACTCAAATGATGGCATTCTTTGAGTTGCAGACCTTTTTTTGCTCTTTTTTTTCTTGCACCTAAGGAAGGTGTAATCATTTGGTGGTGGCACAAACACGTATTGCATTGATATAGCAAAATTCTTGTTCTCCCATCTCCATAAACAGGGTGATCCTATGTAAGAGGCTTTTTATGTCGCTGTATTTACAAGTTCATTGTTGTTGTTTTGGTTACTTGCTACACAATCTTTCTCCTTATTCCCAAATTCCTTGCCACAGTTCATGTTCTTTTCAAGCAAGCTTCAGTTTCCATAACAAGACTTAACTATTTGATTAAATAGCTCTCCAAACTTTCCATTTACAAACATAACTTTCTTTTTCCCTTCTGCCCTCCTCCCTTTTGCTTTGCTTGCAGATACATTGCACGCATGCCTTTTCTTCCCTGCCACAGTATGCTTAAGCAGAAAATCTCTGTTGACTATGAGGATTTTATTCTCTTTCCTTTTGATTCTAGGCTGTTTTGCAATAGTCCTTTGAAAAAGACATTTTTTTTTTCCTCCCCTCAAAGTCCCTAACACTCTGGTGTCCTTTACACCAAGCACTCTCCAGAGTGCTCTGGCCTTAAGAATCATGTTGCACTGCCTAGGAGTTCGGATACTGGCAGTACTTCCCACTCTACCTGGGGCCTCCTGGTCCGCTGAGCAGAGATTTGCCAGCTAGCTCTGTTTGTATCTAAGTAGTTCAAAGCCTAAGGACTGTGTCCCTCCCACCCACTAACTTATAATCAGATGGCATGTCTTAGCTTTGACTCATTCACTTCATGTATACATATTTTCCAGGAAGACTAAATGAATTTCCATTTAAATGCTGTTACTAAAACAGATTCCTGAAGATGTGGCTCAAACTGCTGCCGCAGCAGCTCCAACTCCAAAGAATTAAGGACATTTTATATCAGCTGGGGACTCGGCCTGACAAAGGTGAAGGCGATCCTTTTTATGCATCAAGAAAAGAGGAGGAGTCCACAGAAGGAGAGAGTTCTTGCAGGTGATCCTGGCAGACAACTTCAGTTGTTTGCAGTGCATAAGCAGCCTTTCAGAATGCCACTGTGCTAGCTTTACTTACCCCGAGTGATGGTGTTTCTTTCGCAGGAGGCCTGTGAGTCTGCGCTGTTTTCCCAGGTGTCATTGGAAAGAATGCTCTCTTCATCCTCATCATGAATGGAGCTCTGTAGGAAAAGGGAAAAGAAAGAAATCAAGCTTCACTTTCCGTAACAAGACAATTAACTATTTGATTAAATAGCTCTCCAAAATTCCCATTTACAAACATAACTTTCTTTTTCCCTTCTGCCCTCTTCCCTTTTGCTTGGCTTACAGACCTGCCTTTTCTGGCCCTGCTACAGAGCGCTTCAAAGGTAGAAATCTCTGGTGACTATGAGGATTTTATTCTCCTTCTTTTTGATTCGAAAAAGATATTTTTTTTCCTCTCCTCAAAGTCTGCAACTCTCTGGTGCCCTTTATGCCAAGCACTCCCCAGAGGGCTCTGGCCTTAAGAATCATGTCACACTGTGTATCAGTTAGGGTACTGGCAGTACTTCCCACTCTACCTGGGGCCTCCTGGTCCGCTGAGCAGACTTTTGCCAGCTAGCTCAGTATTTGTATCTAAGTTGTTTAAAGCCTAAGGACTGTGTCCCTCCCACCCACTGACTTATAATCAGATGGCATGTCTTGGCTTTGACTCATTCACTTCATGCATATATAGTTTCCAGGAAGACTAAATGAACTTTCCATTTAAATGCTGTTCCTACAATAAATTCCTGAAGACGTGGCTTGAACTGCTACCACAGAGGCACCGATTCCAAAGAACGGAGGACATCTTTTATCAGGTGGGGACTTGGCCTGACAAAGGTGAAGGCGATCCTTTTTACGCATCAAGAAAAGAGGATGGGTCTACAGAACGAGAGACGTCTTTCAGGTGAACCAGGCAGACAACTTCAGTTGTCTGCAGCGCATGAGCAGCCTTTCAAAATGCCACTGTGCCAGCTTTACTTAACCCTAGTGATGGTGTTTCTTTGCCAGGAGGCCTGTGAGTCTGCGCTGTTTTCCCAGGTGTCATTGGAAAGAAAGCTCTCTTCATCCTCATCATGAATGGAGCTCTGCAGGAAAAGGGAAAAGAAAGAAATCAAGCTTCACTTTCCGTAAAAAGACAGTTAACTATTTGATTAAATAGAACTCCAGACTTCCCATTTACAAACAACTTTCTTTTTCCCTTCTGCCCTCTTCCGTTTTGCTTTGCTTACAAACATGCCTTTTCTGGTCCTGCCACAGCACACTTCAACAGTAGAAGTCTCTGTTGATTATGTGGATTTTATTCTCTTTCCTTTTGATTCTAGGCTCTTTTGCAATAGGCCTTTGAAAAAAAACAATTTTTTTCGTCCCCTTGAAGTCCCTAACACTCTGGTGTCCTTTAAGCCAAGCACTCCCCAGAGGGCTCTGGCCTTAAGAATCATGTCGCACTGTCTATCAGTTAGGGTACTGGCAGTACTTCCCACTCTACCTGGGGCCTCCTGGTCCTCTGAGCAGAGTTTTGCCAGCCAGCTCAGTATCTGTATCTACGCAGTTCAAAGCCTAAGGACTCTGTCCCTCCCACCCACTGAGTTAGAATAGGATGGCATGTCTTGGCTTTGACTCATTCACTTCATGCATAAAGTTTCCAGGAAGGCTAAATGAACTTTCCATTTAAATGCTGTTTCTACAACAAATTCCTGAAGATTTGGCTCAAACTGCTGCCACAGCGGCACCGATTCCAAAGCATGCAGGGCATTTTGTATCAGCTGGGGACTTGGCCTGACAAAGGTGAAGGCAATCCTTTTTATGCATCAAGAAAAGAGGAGTCCACAGAAGGAGAGAGCTCTTGCAGGTGATCCTGGCAGACAACTTCAGTTGTTTGCCGTGCATGAGCAGCCTTCCATAATGCCACTGTGCCAGCTTTACTTACCCCTAGTGATGTTGTTTCTTTGGCAAGAGGCTCTTGCATCTGTGCTCTTTCCCAGGTGTCATATGACAAAACACTCTCTTCATCATCATCCTGAACTGAGCTCTGCAGGAAATGGGGAAAGAAAGAAATCGAGCTTCAGTTTCCGTAAGATGGGAAGGGAAGGGAAGGGAAGGGAAGATGCCAAAAGAAGCTAAGAGAGACAGGAAGGAAGGAGGGAAGGAAGGAAGGAGGGAGGGAGGGAAGAGAAGTAATAGAAACGAATATTTTCCCTCTTCTGCTAACCACCATCTATTGCAGAATCTCATTTGCCAGTTGCCTTGGGCTAGTGACTCCACCTTTTTCCCAGTGCTCAAGTTATAGTAAGGCAGATTTGTCTCTTTTTTCGCTCTTCCTCTTCATTAGTTCTAAATGGAAATAACTGCAGTGAAGCAGGAATTCAGCTTATCTATGGGCCTCTCGTTATCTTTACTGCTACATTCAATCTGATTGCACACAATCCCACAAAGATTTTATTACCCTCTTCTAGCTCTGCTACAGGGGGTGGCACCATTAAATCAGACTCCTCCTTCACAGCTTGCTTTTGTGCACGTTTTAGATATACAAGAATTGTAAAGAAACATCCCTCTGCAACCATGCGATGGGTTTTCATTGTACATACCACTCAAACAATTCAAATTTGGGGGTTTTACTAGTACCACAGGCTCAAGCACAGAAATCTCTGATTTAGAAAGGATATCTTTCAAGTGCAGTGCCATAAAATCCAGGCTTGAGGAGGCTGGGGCTTGGTTTTCTGAACTGCTTTGCTGTTTGTTTTCATCTCCTCCTCCTCTAAAATATCCCATAGTCAAATACCACAGTCTGTACACCAGTGACTTGCCTTCTGCGGATATCCCTCTGGTGACACTCTGTTTTTTCTTCTACAGCACCCTCCGAGACACATGCATCTCAGCGAGAAATCCAGGAACTGTTTGAAGAAAGCAGAAAGGCAGTTTTGAAAAATGGACAGCAATACATTTGTTTTCAATGTCCATTATATTTCTCTCCCTTGTGTGAAAGACAACAATTGGATATGATCTTCACACAGGTAAGGAAGATGCTCAGTGATGTTCACTGGATGCAGTGCCAGCCACTCACAACCAGTGGCATGGTTACAGACACCCAAGCTCCCTTCCAGCTCCCTTAAATTTCTGCTTTCTCTGCCATTAGAAGAAGTATTGCTATTGCACTGGTCTAAACCATTAAGCTAGAAAGCATATCAACTTCTCCCTCTTGACTGCGCTGCATATGTAAGTGCAGTGCTAAGACTTTCTCAGTCAGCACAGCTCTACGGTGACAAAACTGGGTCTTAACATGTTTCTGGAAGTAATCTGTTTTGCTAGGGGAGCCACAAATGCTTTTAGCAGCCAAAGCCATCTCCAGTCTTTTCCCCATTAAGTTTTTATAACTCTTGTTTTCCACCTACTGCAAAATCTGAGCATTCTAAAGCCAATATTCCTATTCTCCAGCCCACTCAAAGTGCTGCATTTTGACAGCAAGAAAGAAAGACTTTCATTCAGGTATTTAATATTCACTTTGAAGATCCCTCAGAACCTGCTCTCCCACCACCTGTTTCCTTTATAATAAGGGGCATTAGGGACACAAAGGTATGCATGTGTTTGTGTGTGTACTTTTTCTCTAGGGCTGCTGCCCTTGAGCAACCTCACAAATCTGTGTAACTTTCTAATAGGAAGAAATATCTAACAGGTTAATATAGATCACACAGGTCTACACAGACCGAGTGTAACCTGAAGCAGCAAAAAATGTTCCTACCCTTCTGGGCGGTGTTTTCACTTGTCAGTCAGTATATTTGTTATTATACTACAGGTCATAAAGAATGGGGCAAGTAAAGTCAAGAATATGTCACTCCCCACAGGAAACAGTGGTTCCTTCCCAGGTAACATCAATCGTGAATGAGCATAATGGTTAATCTTGCAGAGGCCTGTGTTTCTGTTCATTTTTGACTCTTTCTGTGGTCACAGCTATTATGTATCTGAGCAAAAAACCAGGGGCTGCTTTCCAGTGTGACTTTAAACACCCTTCACTTCAGTAGAGGAGGTCCCACTTGGAAACTCAAGCATTCTTCCTGAGAGCTCCTTGTGTCTCAGAGGTGGGAATAGCTAAAAATTTCAGAAAGGGCCTGATGCTGGGAATTATGATGTGCTCCTTGTGGGCAGCTCGGTGTCCTCCCTTGCACAGTGCTATCCTAAGCTTCGCAGGTGCTCCACTCCCCCAAGTTGCTGGGTTCTGTTCGTAGAGCTGAGGGAGTGCAGACCATCAGGCCCTTCCAAACAGCGCAGACACCACCCCTGCTGACCCCAGCTCTGAAAGGTGCAACTCAAAGCTGGCATCTTTGTGCCAAGAAACAGACCCCACTAAGCAGGAAGAGCATGGAATCGTACAGATCCCTTATGTGCTTTTCCAAGTGGGGTTGCCTTCGAAAAGACCTTCACAGCAATCTTGTAGATGTTGGTTACTGCATGCGATACTGTCAAGTGCTGCTTTGGGGACAGATCTGGTTGCAGAGGAGTGGAGGTATCCTCTGCAAGCAAATCCTATAGCAAGGTCCTGAGACAGTTTCAGACATGGGCCATACACCAGGTCTAGCAGTTTCATTGAGACAAGTGGAGATGCAGTGGACTTCTCTGCAATGGCTTTTCATAGCAGAGGAACTGTGTCCAGTACCCACTTTAAACTCACTCTAAGATCCTGACAGGATGATAAGTGGTAGGTGGCTGATAATTCCTAGGCCCTGCACTCCCCCTGGCTTAGCCAGCTCTTATTACTGGGTGCTCCGGCCTTGGGTTTCTGGGGCTTAGGTTGAGCTTTCACAGCAGTGAATACAGAATTATCCACTCCATTTGCTTCCCTCCCATTTGGGAATGTTCAAGAGCATGAATTCTGGGGAGCAATGCCCAGTGACCTGGTCTGCCTGTGGCTGCCCTAAAAACTCCCTGCAGGGGCCAGATGGGCTGATCACCTTGGTCACCTTTGAGCATCTTCTGCTCTTGGCTCCCATGAGCATCATCTGAGTTTCTTTGAGCACTCTGAGGTTTTATGTTACAAACAGATGGACCCTCTGTGTTTTGGAAGTGCTTTGTTTAGAGCTCATAGTGCCAGAGCACTTCTGCTCAGCCTTTCTTGCACAGCCTGTGGGATCCTCTGCTGTCTCAAAATGGGCTTCCCAAACAGGCCTAGAGATAAGGCTGCATCTCCATTACATGGTGCTGTCTCTGGGGAGTGGCCAGGCATCTCTTCTAAGCTGCTGTCCAGGGAACACCACAGCATTTGCCTGTATGTTTGCTCTCCAGTTCTAGGCAGGGTTGGCCATGTCTGGGTGGGATGAGGGTGCTCCCTGCACCTTGCCAGCATCTCAGAGCACTGCAGGAACTGAAGGTCTGTCCTCACAGACCAAGGAGACCTCACGCAACTGGTTTCTGTGTTCAGGTGGACAAACATCTGCCAGCGAGCAAGCATCAGAAACTGCTCGAGGAGACGAAGTCAGCACCCTGTGTCTTTGAGGTGCTGTCCTCAGCTGGAACCCTTGCTCCGGGACAGCAGTGCCAAGTCCAAGTCCATTTTTTACCCATGGAAGAGGTGAGATTGGTGGGTGTCACCCCCAGGAGGTCTGGCAGGGCAGTGTGGTAAGGGGAGCCCAGCACAGGGAGTGGGAGGTGAGCTCTGCCTCCACGTGAAGCTTTCTGCCAGCCCTGTGTCCACTGTGCTTCAGTTTCCCCTGCGTGTTCCCACGCACATTTGGGAGTCAGCTTAAATGATGGAGCATTCCCAAAAGCAGTTTGCAGGTGGCCACCGTGACTTGGAAAGTGGCAGCGTGTGACAGGATGGACACGAGTGGCTCCATGCATGGGGACAGCCCCAGGGATCTTTCAATTGCTAGAGGAGAATTCACCATCTCATGTCTGGCTTTGACGAGATTCAAGCACTGAGCAGAGAAGACAGTCCTGATTTCTGTCCAGTGGCAGCTCAGCTGCCTGTTTCACACAGCTGATGTTTGCCTGGTGCTGCAGTGCCAGGACTGTGTCTGAGAAAGCAGACCTTTCTCATGAGCGTTGCGCTCCAACATGACTAGGTGAAAACCTCTGATAACCCATTTTAGATCCATCTGGTAGCCAATTATCCAGTTAGACTCCACAGTAGGACTCACCCGAGTTACTGAGAGCCATGCAGATGCTGTAGCTCCTGCTATAAGTAAATATCTGTTTGGGGTTCAGCTTAGAGGTGCTGACAAGACCCCTGACCCTGGGGTGATTGCTGACTTGGAGGCGCTGTCACCGGAGGCTTCACGGAGGAGCTTTCTGTGCTGCTGCTTTGCAGAGGTGCTACCAGGGCGAGCTGCAGATCCAGGTTTGCCAGAGCAGCCAACGCCTCCAGGTGCCAGTCTTGGGATGTGGTCTGGCGCCACAGCTGGAGTTCCGCCCTGCAGAGCTCAAGCTGGGACCTCTGCTGCCACAGAGCCATGGAGAAGAGGGGGACAGTGGTGGTGAAGAACCCCTGTGAGGTTTCCTCGCTGGAGTTTGACCAGCAGCACCTTGCTGAGGAGCAGGTGAGAGGGAAGGTCTGTGCACACTCCTGTAGATTCAGAGCACTCTTGCATTCCCAGGCTTGTGCCAGGGAGATGGGTGCAGTGAGCAGGGCAAAGCCTGGTGGCATTCCAGCGTTAGTCATCTCTGCTGGCAGGCTGCAGAGGGACTTGCATAGTCCCTGCCACTGGGGGGAAATAATGTGGAAGGGGATGGCTTGGCTGGGGAGTCTGTTCATGTGGTGAAGGTCAAGAAACTCATCCTGTCTATGGTTTCTGTTCCCTCTGTGCGCAGCTCCTACAAACGCTGGAAGATGACAACAGCCACAACAGCTTGTTGCTGCCTCCGTGTGCGCTGGGTGAGAAGCTGGCTGTTGAGGCCCAGGGAAGGGGCACAAAAATGAAGGTGAGATGAAATCTTAGCGCCAAAACTCCAGGTGGCAACCAGCATGGTTTTCTGATTTCCTCATCTCTTCCCCAGCCTACCATGGTTTAGGTTTTCTCCTTCTTTTGATTGATACCAATCCCTCCTGCCTCAGGTTCACATTGTGGATCCACCAGGAAAGGTGGCGAAGCTTGGAAACCTCTGCATTGGGCAGACAGCGAAGAAGATTGTCACCATAGCCCACAACAGTGCAGGCCCTCTTGCCTTTAAGCTCAGAGTCACATCCACCGTGCCAGAGTTGCAGGAAGCTGGGGTAAGGCCCCTTTCTTCTCTGCAGAGCACTTTGGTGTGCCTGTAGGGAGTGATGAGCCTCTTCCCTGAGCCTGATGAGGGAGGCTCCACAGCTTGCTTGCCAGATGAAATAGTCAGCACTCATTTCTTCTGGTAGGTTTTCTGCTTGAAGCCCAGCAAGGAGCTAAAGCTGAAGCATAGAGGAGGCACCTGCAAAATGGAGGTGACCTTCTCCTCAAAGCACTGCATCCGGCCGTTCACCGGAGAAGTGCTGCTGGAGTGCCGCGGGCTGGTGCGCTCCCACTTTGTGGTGCAGGGCTCTTGCCAGGGCAGCCTTATGAGCTTGGACCAGGACCACCTCAGCTTTGGAGCCGTGGTGCAGCAGAGCTACAGGTGCCAGCGTGTCATCATGTGGAATGCAGGCGACACAGGAGTCAGGTAAAGCAGAGCCCTGCCCCCTCTGAACTGGAGAGTTTGCTCGTGCATCTGTGGCTGTGCAGTCAGGCCCTAGAAGTTAGCAAGGGGGTACAACCAAAAGCTTATTTAGAGATGTGTGCAGTGAGTCCTGGCCAGCCTGGAGCCTTATTGCCAGGTGGCTCAGCATCAGGCCTGAGATGTGGTGGAAAAGCCCACAAGAGACTTAGAGCCTCACCCTGAGACACTGCCTCCACAGCTCCCCATGGCTAATCCATTTTCCTGTCCTTGTGCTTTCCTCGGCAAGGTTTATGTGGGACATGGAGAGCTTCAAGCCGAACTTTTCCATCAGCCCCACGAAGGGTTACGTCCTCCCAGGGATGGACATCCCCTTCGTTGTGACCTTCCGCCCCTCGAAGCTGAGCCAGGCTGTCCAGTACGAGGGTCTGCGGTGCTTCATCCAGGGCAGTGAGCCGCTCCGGTTTACACTGACAGGATCCTGCGTGGAGGCCCCTGGCACCAGAGAGGTAACAGAGAAGGGACAGGATGGGCCCCTGGAACCCAGCATTTGAACCACATCTCTCCCAGGGCAGGAACTGAAGGGCACTTGTGAGCCCAGACTCGCTCGTGCCACGGTATCCCAGAGAGAAAGTGCTGGGCAGGATTCAGAATTCCTGAGCCGTCATTGCCTTCTCCCCTGTTCAAAGTGCTGCTCCTCCAGAGAAGAGGTCGGCTCTCGTAACTCTGCACTGCAGCACCTGTGCCATGGGAACACCCTGCTGGGCTCTTCTGAGACCCTCCTCAGAACGCCATACCGCTGTATCCCAGCACTGCACCTGCAGCCACACTTCTCCCCCCTGCTGGGCCAGAGGAGGGCATTCTGCAGTAGGAAGGGGCAAGGCATCTGCATCCAGCCCCTGGGAGAGGGCAACTTGGGAGCTGTTGGCTCTTGTTCCCCAAGAGAGTGTGGAGCTCCTCTTCGTCCTGCCCATGAAGGAAGGGGCTGTGTGGCTGCAGATCTTGTCCTCGCACAGGAGTTCCCTTTCAGGACTCCCTGTGTCCTTTTACCCAGCATGCGAAAGGCTTGTTCTGCTCCCTTCTTCAAGAGCAACCAACTTGATTTACTCCAAAAGCTATGGCTGAAGTGTGATTTTTTTGCATGTGACAAAGAAAAGCTGCTCCCTGTGCTCCAGGTCCTGGTGTAGAGCCAGCGTGAGAAGTGTGGGAAGGGTTGTGGGTGTGACCCAGCAGCTTCTGTGCTCCTTTGTTACAGACCCTGACTTTCAAGTGCAATATATGCGAGATGCAAAGCCAGACCATCCTCCTGTCCAACCTGAGCAGCGAGGCCTGGACCCTGCAGCCCATCATTGAGGGGAAATACTGGAAAGGGCCTGAATTTATCCATCTGGAGGCCAGGAAAAAAGAAAAGTCCTACCAGATCACCTACAGACCCCTAACCATGAGCTCTGAGAACAAGAAGCATCAGGTACGTGAGCTGTGCCAGTGTGCTGACCCTCGTGGCATGATCCTCATAGTTCACCCTGCTTTGGTCGGCTGAGTTGACCTTCAGAGGTGCTGTCCAAGCTGAAGGTGTCCTGTGATCTCTGTTGGAAGCTGAGTTTTGTGGTGGCTGGAGGGCAGGCACAGGCAAAGGGCAGATGTGATCTTGGGGCTGACCACCAATCATGTTGGAGCAGCTAACATAAAAAGCCAGGCTTTCTGAAGGCCAAGAAATGATGTTTGTTCTGTGCAGCTCCTGGTCCATGCTTGTGGCAGCCCAGGGGGCTCAGAGACCCCCATGCTCAGCGCATGGGCTGCACAGGCTCTCCAAGCTCTGGGCACAGCCACTTCTGCCAGCACCACCTGGCTGGTGTCCTTCTGCAGATTGCAGGGAGCAAGAAGGGCAAAGCTGCCCTGCAGTTTCTCAGTGCCCTTCTGGCCATGAGGAGGCAGGTGAGAATCGGGAGAGAGATCTCTTGACATCCCCTTCAGCCATCCAGGAGCTTTGGGGGGAGGCCTTCCTGCAGGTCTCAGGCTGGGCACATGGGGGTGACTGGCCCCTCTCCAATGTTTTATGTGCCACACCAGCAACAAGCTCGTAAGTCAGAGGGGTCAGTTCAGAAGGGCTCTGGGGTTATGGAGCTGCTGGATTCTTGTCCCGCTCCAGGTGACCTTACAGTAGGCCAGAAACGAGGTCAGAGATTTCTGGTCTCAGTCTCCAGGATGCTCAGCAGATCTGTGCCCTTAGGGTTGCACGTGCTCAGCATCTCTTTAATGTACAGCCTGCGTGAGGAGTCTTGCAGCTTTCAGCTGCTGTGGAGGCAGAGCGGATGCCAGGGGCAGGTGTCTGGGATCCATGGGCACCCAAAATGAGCATGGATATGAGTCCGGAGCTGGTGGGCCCCAGTTGTGCAAGCTTACAGGCTGCTCTCTGGGCAGTGCTGGTGGGACTAAGGCCAGCAGGACTGAGGCAACAGACCTCAGTAGAGATGATCACACCCTGCCCACGGCTGTCCCTGCATGAGCACAGGCTGGCAGGGATGTGTGGAGGTGGGTGAGGGCAGTAAGGCAGTGTTGGGACTTGCAGAGCAGCTCTGCTGCAGGGCCTGTGTCTCCTTGCTTTGCCCAGAGATGATGTGTCTGTGTCCTGTAGCCGTGCCGTGTCCTGTGGGCCATGCACCCATTCACAGCCAGCTCTTAGCAGGTGCAATGCTGGCGTCTCCTCCTGCGCAGGACAGGGCTGCAGTGACAGCTCGTCCGGCTGGACGTGCTGAAAGCTGCTCCAGTGAGAGCCTCAGATGTGGGACTGTCCAGGGGTGCTCCAAAGCCGACTTGTCCTATTCGCTGTCTCTAGGGCTCCATCTTCTTCCCCCTGCCGGACAGGACAGGCTTACACTACCACCTGGAAGCAACTGCTGAAGCCCCCAGGTGTCCAGGGGCCATTTCCCAGCAGGTTCCATGCAGGAATTCGCACATGGAGCTCATCCCTATGTCCAACTGGCTGCACAAACCACAGAGGTGAGTCCAGCCCAGGAAGTCTGGTCACATCCGCAATCCCTGCAGCAGCACAAGGAAGGAAGCTTCCACTGCTGGAAGCTCCTTCCTGGAAGCTTTTCCCTCTCCTTGGCCATGTCTGACCATACCCACATTCTGCCTGTGCAGAGCCATCCTGGAGGGCTTTCCTCCAAGGAGGGTGAGAGCTGGCTCGCTGTGCCTGAGGCACTGAGGATGAGAAGGGCTGTATTGTGCCTCCACACTATGGGTATCCTATGGGAGTCCTTCCTGTTGACCTTCACTGCTTCCTTCTCACCCACAGGTTCCTAGTGGTTATTGACATGGTCAAACCAGAGAACCTGGAAAGCAGTTCTGTGCTGCAGGAGTGTTCATGCATCGACGTGCCAAGAAGGACTACCAGCTCACCTTCTTGTCCTACAAAGAAGGAGTCTTCAGCGCAAAGGTAAGTGAGGACACTGGGCTGCAGGGCCCTTCAAGGAGCTGTTGGCTCCCCGAGAAGCTACACGCCTGTTTTCATACTTCCCTGTTAACGGGTCCTATGAAATACCACACGTGCTTTCTTTCGTCTTGCGCTCTTCCTCGGTGGCTGCTCATAGCCATTCCTGGAAGCAGGGCGCTGAGCATGGTGGGCTCTTTTGGGTCTGTTTTCATGTGTGGAGTGAGCAGCTCTTCCTTTTCTGTGTGCTTCAGGTGACCTTCCTCAATGCGACAACCGGAGAGTACTTGTTCCACATGGTGACTTTCAAGGTGATGGCTTCGGGACCCATCGGCACTGCTAAAATGAGCACCGCTGTTCAGCAGAGAGCGTCCTCCACCATCAAGGTGGACAACCCTCTGCTTGTCCCGGTGATGTTTGACATCAGCTGCAAAGTGCCCAACATCAACATGGCACAGCACTTTACTGTTCCTGCGCAGTCACAGGTAGGTCTGGCTGGAGGGGGTGCTCTTGAAGGGTTATGTCTGAAAGGAACCATCTGAGGCTTCTTTCCATGGTGGCATCTCCCTGCCGATGATCTGGAGAGGGAGCAGCATGCGAGAATATCCCCAGTGGGAATCATCCTGCGCTGGTGGAGTTCCCCCTGCTGCCCCTGTAACACGTTGCCACTGGGCCTCACGTGGCAGGTCCTTGTGCCACATGCCCCTCATTTAGTGTGGTGTTTCCAGCTCCCAGTGGCTGCAGGACAGGCCTCGGCCCACTGGCAGGTTGTCTGCAGCCTGGATTGACAGGAGGTGGTGTGTACCCTGTGGGAGCACAGGGGCTTTTTAGGGTGGGAAGCTTCTGGGATTATGCTAGAGGGCTCTGAGCTGTTGGGATCTGTCCCTGAGTGAACAAACCATCCCCCAGAAGGAGCAAGGCTGTGCCCCAGAGAGAGGGAGTCAGAGTGGGGAAGGCAGCCCAGCCTTCCAGCGCAGCCTGAGCACAGCAGGGACCCTTCTCAGGCACACATGTTCCCTGCCCCTGCCTGACGCAGTGGCTTTTTCCCTCCTTCCTTCCAGGCGAATCTTGTCTTGGAGTATCAGCCCCTGAAAATGGGAGAGAGCACGGGGCAGCTGGTGCTCCAGAGCAGTGACTTGGGCTCTCTGTCTTACAGGCTGCAGCTGAAAGCCACCTTGAGCAGGCCAGAGAAGCCCGTGTATTTCCGCACCAGGCTGGGCTCCTGTCAGACCATCACCACTAAAATACGGAATTTTGCCCAGCAGAAGACCAAGTTCCTCCTGCAGGTGAGCCTGGGCTGCTGGGGCTCTGGCTGAGAGGCAGCTCCTCTGGCCAGCACCAGCCCTGTCCACCACGGGGTCCGAGTGCCTCTGGCTCGGGCTGGTAGAGCCCAGGCGGCTGTGTGAGCCCAGGGGTCTTCCCACTAGCGTGGGCTTGTTGCCAGCTGCACTGTCCTCCCTTGAGGGCCCATGGCTGCTGCCCTGACTGGAGCTGCTTTTGCAGGCCCCATGGTGCGTGGCTTGCTTCCTCCTTGCAGCCCAGGTCTGGCAGTCAGGCATCTTGGGGCTTGGGTGCAGGGTTGTCCCTGCTGGGCACGTTTGGACAGTTCTCATGCCCATTCACTGCAGGCACTCAGCAGGGCTATGGTGTGGGTGGAACAGGCCAGGGCCAAGGGGACCAGTGTGTTCTTCCCGAGATGCTGGCTCTGCTGTTATGACCCACCCCCCACGGTCTCTTATCTCCCCTGCACAGACCGACTGTGCTGACTTCCAGATGGCAAAATCCGTCAGCATGGCACCCACCAGCGCTGGGGGCGTGGATCTGA
>JANRGW010029903.1:5953-18628 GCA_024733675.1 Psilopsiagon aymara
GCGTGCGAGCAGGCAAGCCTCGGCCCACGGAGCGTGTTTCCTGCGTGGTGGTGACGGAGGCCGGTGTCGTGCACCGCCGTCAGGGACCCTTTGACAGCTTGGCTGGTGGTGCCTGCTGCTTGTGGCCTCGCGTGGAGCCGTGCTGTCCCATAGCGGCGTGGCTGTGACTCCGTGGGGAAGTCCACCCCAGTATAGCTCCTAGCCAGCTCCTCTCTTCGTGGTTGGAAGCCAGAGGCCAGCGTGAACTTGGGACTCTTTGCTGCCTTCGAGAGTCAGCACTATGTTATCATCCCGGCTGGTGGCTGGGTGTGGGCGCTGCTTCTGGGAATGACTCTAAAACAGGCTGGTTTCAGGTCACTCTGAAATTCACGTGTGACAGCAGTTTCTCTCCTAAAATAAGAAGCACATTCACTTTGTATAGCTGAATTTTTCTTTCAGATTCTAGCTGAAATAGCTGCATCTCTGCAATTGTACCATAACATGCTGTGAATTCAGGTCATTAGGATAGGAATCTTACTTGTTTTGTCACTCACTTGAGAGCAAAAAGAAAACAGCCCTCTACTGCTTGAGGGAGGATAAACACTGAAAGCCTCAGGCCTACAGAAAGCAGGTGCGGAGATGCCTAAGAGTGCCTTTGGGGTCTGCGAAACTTAGAAAATGTTTAAGAAAATCAGGTACCCTACTCCCATATCCCTTTTCTGTTTGGTTGTATGTGGCTGTATTTAAATCATACAATACTCGGTGCTGATGTGACCACTCCTGCTTATGTGTGTGCCTATGTCTTTTCCAGGTAACTCCTCCTTTCACAATCCACAAAGGATTTACATAAACATGGAGTTATAGCTGCCTGAAAATGTTTTACAAAAAAGAACATGGATGTGACCAACTGTTGGGAGGGGAGGAGGAGCAAATCAGTAGCCCAGATGTTTTAGAGAATACTAAAATATGAAATATGAATGCTTACTACTGACTGATGTGAGACTTCAAAATGGTGGTCTAGGTAAAATGTGTAGAATGCACTAGGAGTGTAGTATTGTTTCTCATATATTGTGTCAGATCTGCCTGACAGACATGTAGAAGTTGAGTAGCAACCCCTCTCCTCTGATAACAATTTTCATTCTGAACAAGGTGAACCGTGTCAAGTGTGTGGAGAGGGGAATACTTGGTTGATGTAGACTGATTTTGGGGCCACCCTCATTACTGCCTCTTGTATGATTCAGCGTGCTACAGAGTTCCTTCTGTCATTCTTTCAAACCTTTCCTGTGCTGAGCTGAGACTGTCATGTGGACTTTTGAATGTGGTCATCTGTGCTAAAGGCATCTAGACCTTTATGCCCCAAAAAGCCATTAGCTGTCTCTGTATTTAGTAAACCAGCCACAGACATTAGACATTTCAAGAGAAGGAACTTAGCAGTTTTGAACTGCCTTTCATTGGAGAAAATTATTTTTTTCCCAAAGACTTGCTTGCCTTATGGTGTTATAGAGCTAGGGCTTTGATTGCTGACTTTTCCATAACAAACAATAACCAGTGCTTATCACTTGATTAATTTTGAAATACAACTTTTAATTTTTTTATTTCTAGATGTGAATCACTAAATTGAACATCAGTAACCATGGGAGATGCTGCAAAACCTTTCTTTGCCAAACAAAATCAGGAACAGGAAATTTTACATCAGGAAGATTTAAAAGGAAGTTCATTACAGAAAGAGTACCATGACTTCATGGATGAATATGGAAATGGCCATTGGAAGAAAACATATACCAGCCTGCAAAAGAAGAAGGGAACACCAGGTCACTATGGAGGCACTCCCAGACGAGGGCCACGTACTGTTTTCAGTAGCCCAAATTCAATTAAAAATGCAATATACAGTCAAAAGTCAAAGTTAAATGATACCCAAAGAGACCAAATAAAGAAGTGGGTATCTGATGAACACCGTGGTACTTATGACAGCTGGAGAGAATACAGATCTGTTGCCCGGATTCCTGTGCATAGCAGGGCAAAAAAGGACTCTCTTCATGAGGCTGAAGGTGCTGGAAACAGGAATGGGAGGCAACTTCAGGACGACTTCATGAGTGAAGATGTGCCAGACATGCAGAAAGGAAGCTCTGGTAATCAGTGTTTGGTTTCAGGGGTATTTTGCACAACTGTCTGGTAAATTAGCTTGCAGTGTCTGTTACTAGAAAGTAAAATTTCAAGATTCACTGTTAAAGCAAAAAAAATAATTTTTGCTCTGTCAAATGTTGCAAACTATGGACTGTACTATACTGCAGCACTTTTAACAATTGTTTAAATTGTTACAGTGAATGATACAGAAATTATTCTATAAATTATGTTGTTAGCTTATGAGTGGTAGGAGTTGGTAGGTTGCCACATCTGTGCAGTGACCCTGTTTGGAGTTTTCCAGGTATGATGTGATTGAATCTGTTAAGGTTGATAAAGGATGTTGAAGTTAAGGTGATACAAGTGTTGTGGTTTAATCCAAGCCCAGAAGCTAATTACCACAGAGCTTCTCACTCACCCCTCCTCCTCCCCCAGTGGGATGGTGAGGAGAATCAGAAAAAAGGTAGAACCATTCAGTTGAGATAAGAACAGTTTATAATAATTAAAATAAGGTATAATGTAATACTAATGTTACTAATAATAATGAAATGGGAAATTACAAAAAAGAGATAAAAACAAAAAGAGAAAGATAAAACAAACACAAACAAAAAAAAAATCAACATATGGTGATGCACAATACAATTGCGCACCACCCACTGATTGATAGCCCGACGTGAGCAACTATCTGCCTTGCTAGGTGACTCCGCCCGTTTAAATACTGGACATGACATGCTCTAGTACAGAGTACCCCTTTGGCTAGTTTGAGTCCTGTCTTTGCTCCCTCCCGGCATCTTGTGCACCACCTCAGTGGCAGAACATGAGAGACTGAAAAGTCCTTGATCGGGTTAAGAGCTACTAAGCAACAACTAAAGCACTGGTGTGTTACCGGCTTTTTTCTCAGACTAAAGCCAAAATGCAGCACTGCACCAGGTAGTAGGAAGAAAAATAACTGTCCCAGCTGAAATCAGGACAACAGGGTGAGATTTTAGAGCTATTGATGAGGTCTGTAACAACATGTGTTAACAAAGATAGAAGACAATGCTACATAGGTATTGTGAGGACTTAATAATAGCAATAGTAATACAGCAATAACACAAAACTAGTTTTCCATGCATATTGAACTTCTCTATGGGCAGCGGATACTGATAATGAGAGTATAAGCCCTGAGTACTGAAATACAAGGAAGGGCAGGCTAAGGGAAGATATCTTAATTGGATGTGAGTAGTAAAAGGAAGTGTAAGTGGACAGAGGAAGCTTTAAAGAAGAGAATATAATTAAATAAGGAGTAAAGCATAGATGAGGTGCTACTAACATGGGACAACTGCCTGTTAATGAGAAGTCTTGTTTTAGTTAAGAAGGGGGCAAAAAGCATTATTGGTCTGCTCTCCTGCTGAGAAGGAGTGCTACTGATGATTGATACTGGGAAGTCCAGGAATTAAATGTCCTTTCCCATGGTATCAGTTGCCACTAAAAAGATTAAACTGTGAGCAGTGTCTTATTAGAACCAAGTTGCACGCTTAAACTCAACCTCAGATGAGGAGAAAGCAAGCTATTCACAAGTTTGTCCTTGAAATTGCTGGGTTGAATGAGCTTTTTCTTCAGGAAGAAACTCAGAAACTTCAGGAACTCGCTGAAGTTCCTTCACTTTTGGAACCACTCAGTTATGACTGGAGAGCTTACTCAGAAGTGAAGTACTGGCATGTAGGGAAGGGCGAACATCTCTTAAAGTTGGGATTTTAAAGTATGCAGCTTTAATCTTAGAAATCCATTCTGGAACAAATAATGTAACCTAACATGGCCTTCTATGATGGGGTTGTGGAACTTATGGATGGGGTAGAGCAGTTGACGTGATCTACCTGGACTTGTGCCAAGCCTTTGACACTGTCGCAAGTGACATCCTTGTCTGTAAATTTGAGAGGCATCAATTTGATAGGTGGACCACTCTGTGGATAAGGAACTGTCTGGATGGCCGCATGTAAAGAGTTGTGTTCAATGGCTCAATGTCCAGCTGGAGACCAGTAATGAGTGGTGTCCCTCAGGGATCAGGGCTGGGACCGGTCTTGTTCAACATCTTTGTTGATGACATGGACAGTGGGATTGAGTGCACCCTCAGCAAGTTTGCCTATGACACCAAGCTGGGGGGTTCGGTTGGCACGCTGGAGGGAAGGGTTGGGATCTAGAGGGACCTTGGCATGCTTGTGAGGTGGGCTGATGTCAACCTGATGAAGTTTAACCATGCCAAGTGCAAGGTCCTACACCTGGGTCGGAGCACTCCCAGGCACACCTACAGGTTGGGCAGAGGAGAGATTCAGAGCAGCCCTGCGGAGGAGAACTTGGGGGTGTTGGTGGATGAAAAAACGAACATGAGCCAGCTTCAGTGTGCACTTGCAGCCCAGAAAGCCAACCATTTCCTGGGCTGCATCAAAAGAAGTGTGACCAGCAGGTCAAGGGAGGTGATCCTGACCCTCTACTCTGCTCTTGTGAGACCTCACTTGAAGTATTGTGTGCAGTTCTGGTGTCCTCTACATAAAAAGGACATGAAACTGTTGGAACAAGTCCAGAGGAGGCCATGAGGATGATCATGGGACTGGAGCACTTCCCGTATGAAGATAGGCTGAGAAAGTTGGGGCTGTTCAGCCTGGAGAAGAGAAGGCTGCATGGAGACCTCATAGCAGCCTTCCAATACCTGTACGGGGCCTGTAAGGTTGCTGAGGAGGGACTCTTCATTAGGGACTGTAGTGACCGGACAAGGGGTAATAGGTTAGAACTTGAACAGGGGAAGTTTAAATTGGATACAAGGAAGAAGTTCTTTACTGTAAGGGTGGTGGGGCCCTGGAATGGGTTGCCCAGGGAAGTTGTGAATGCTTCATCTCTGGTGGTGTTGAAGCCTGGGTTGAACAGAGCCTTGTGTGACATGGTTTAGTGTGAGGTGTCCCTGCCCATGGCAGGTGGGTTGGAGCTAGGTGGTCTTAAGGTCCTTTCCTACCGTGACTGTTCTAGTTAGCAGTAAACATGGTTTTGTCAAGAAGAAAGTATGCCAATTCCTAATTTATTTCTTTAAAATAGTGATCCATCAGTCCCCTGTGGATGTGAGAGAAGCAGTTGGTAGATACTGCCATTACTGATACAGTAGCACTTTAGACACTGTGTGGCAGCTCTGTAAGTAGAGGAGAATTCTCCAGATGAAATTAGTACAAGAAATTTGCAGAGCTGTAATTAGATATGCCAAATACTTATCAAAGATTTTGTCAAAATGGTAGGAAGCCTAGAGCAAGCATCTACAAAAATTCTGTTCAATGTTTATTACATTAGCCTGATGATGAATGAAGACAGCATGCTTACTAATTGTGTGCTTTTAAATTTCAGTATGCTGTGGAGCTGGTAGGAACAGAATGCAGAAAAGCAGGAAGGTCAATTAAAATAACTTTGCGCAATTGGCAAAATGACCTACATACAGGATGAAATACAAAATACATGTGCAAATGCCATTGCTGAAGTAGGGATGTCAACTGTGCAAATAAAGGAGGAAAAGTTATTTTAAAGTAGGGTTTTTTTCAGAGGTGAATCTGAAACTGTAGTGAATCAGAAAATGATCATCAGTAGTCAGTGTCATGGCACTGTGAGGCTTGAAAACAGACTCACAGCCTGAAGTACTCCTGTTGCTGTGAGTCTTTGGTAAATTCAGTTGCAGTACTCTGTCCAGCTTTGCACCCTCCTTGAATGAGTGAAATGAAAACAGTCCAAAGAAGAACAAAAATAATGCCAGGTCACATAGAGGATGGAAACTCCAGAAACTGTAAACAATCACCATTCTCTCTGCAAAAAGGAAGCATAGGGAGGCATGGTAACAGTCTTCAACTGTCTTGAAAAGTTAAGAAAAAGCTGATGAGGTAATCTGCCTTGTGTCTTTGCAATACATGGAACACAAAGCAATGGGCCTAAAATAGAGGAGGAGAGGTTCAGATGAGGGAAGTAAAGGAATGTGGGGAATAAAGGGAATGGTTTTTAGGATAAAAGGTAGGGAAAGTACTGGACGGATTGTCTGGGCAGCTCAGGAGCATGTACCTGAGGGCCCTTTAAGAATGGGTTGGATGAGCATTGCTCAGGATTGACAAAGTTCATTTCATTCTGCTGAGAAGCACAGGCATGGCATAGCCCACCTCTTGAGGGCTCTTCAAAAGCTCTAATTCTATATCAAGTAGCAAACAATTGCAAAAAATGTGTTTTTCAGCATTTCCTTTTTTTTGAACTCTTCTATGCAGTTGTCCCTTCCCTTTATCCTTTTTACTGTAGCTTATGAGGAAGTCCACCAGATCTCTGGGGCACTGGTTTTTCTGCAGAAGCTTTAACTTTAACTTGTCTTTGGTACTTTATTTAGTCATTAAACTGTAATGAGATTGTCACTACCATAACTAGCAAATACTAGAAGTTTGTTTACTTTGGAAGTTTGTTTTTAAGTTACTTCATGGTTACTAAAATAACTGATAAGTAGGTAGTTGTGACACACTTTTCTGCAAAGACATTAATTTAATAAACTTTTTTGTCTTAAGTTCTGTTCTGTCTGTGCTGCTCACCAAAGTTGTAGCTAAACAACCGTGGCAGGTCTTTGGAGTTTGAGCAGGAGAGTCAATATGAAAAATGGAAGGGATGGGTAAAGTTTAGAAACTCAAATTTCTTTTTCTACTCCTTGAACTTCTTTTGGAGTACTGTGCCTGCAACTCTCACAGCCTTATTTCTGTTTATTCCAGCATAAACTTGTGCTGCTGCTGAAAGAAATTATATTGCCATTCTTGGTCTGGTCCTGTTTACAACGCTAGCACATGCATGCTGCTTACTGAACTGAATCAAACAACTGGTTGAAAATACACAACCAAATTGTTTCCCTTTTGCCAACTATTAGAGGCAAAAATTGTAGTCCCAGCATAGAAACTTTTTAAACGTGTTTGCTAGAGCAGTTGTGTTACCTTTTTAATTATTGTAAATTAAAACCTAATGCTATGGTAGCAGTTTTGTAGTCTAAGAAGTTACATGAACTCTCTCAGAAGCAGGGAACTTTAGGAATTCTGTTCATCTGGACATCCTGTATAGCTGTTCAAGTGAGAGGTAAGATGTGATCTAAAGTAATGTGTGAAGATGTGGCCTGTGTATATTCATACCTGGGATTATTTTTTACAGGTAATCTTTGAACCAGTAGCAATTCCTGCTTGAAAATGGTGGCAAAGTTTGCTCAAAATTGAACTTGTATTAACAATTCGTGCCAGAACTTTGCTGTAAACATAATAAGCTTTCTAAGCATGTTTATTCTGCCAGTTTTATAGCTTTATTAAGCTATGTGTGCAGATACTTAGCAAGTTCTTTATTTACTGATTTCTGTAGCAACTAGAGGTTGGTTTTGGGTTTTTGTGGTTTGTTTTGGGTTTTGGTTTTCACTTGTCTGTTTAATAAGGTAAATGCAATACTGATTCATATGCTGGTTTAATTGAAAGGCAAGTGACATTGACAGGCTTTATTGCTGGTGATAATAAATTGTTCTATGTCACCTAAGCCATGGAAATGCTGTTAGCTCATACAAATCGTTCAGATTGGCCTACACTCACTAATTCTCTGATACGCATAGTGTTCTATGGATCAGTTCACTTTCTAGTTTGTTCATCTACCTCAGCCTGATCAGGGATCCTGAAATCTTTGGATATTTTCTGTTCTTTCAATATAGTGGCATACAGGTGTGTCTCACCTGTGCAGTGAAATCTATTGCATTTAATTATGTGGTTTTAGCCAGTTTTTACAAAGCTATTTAAATAAGGTCAATGGCTTCAGTGGGACAAATCAGTGTTTTATAGTAGTTTGGAACAAAGTTAATATGTTATGACACAATATACTTTTGCTGTTATCAGACTTGCACAGGGCAGATTATGCAACTATGCAGGGTAGATGATTTGTATCTTAACTTTGACTTACGCATAAGTAGAATGGTAAATTAAAGAAAAAAAGAAAAAATGCTGTGTGATACTCTGAAGTTATTTGACATATTTGCTTTCATAACTCTTTATAAGAAATGAAGAAGCTTAGGAAACCAAGAAGATTGAGAAGAAATAGAAAAGTTGAGTATGATCAAAATGAAGCGGCTGGTCCAGTCATAGATGCATCTGTGCTGTCAGAAAAAGAACTTCTAGGATTGCAACAAGCTGAAGAACGATTGAAGCAAGACTGCATTTATAGACTGAAGAAGGTGCCATTGTCTTTATCTGTATAGACCTCTCCTTTTTTTGTCTGTAAGAGCAACATAAAGGGTACACTTTGAGCATTTTTTCTGGTTGTAGCTAGAAAGTCTAGTTATAGAATTGATGTAGCATACAAAACAGGTGCTGTTAATGAATTCTCAAGGTAGATTATGCTTTGGGTATTTTTTTACTTTAATCTTCATGTAATCTTCCCTTTTGCCAACTATTAGAGGCAAAAATTGTGGTCCCAACATAGAAGCTTTTGGCAGCAGGTTAAACACAAAAAAATGGCTGCTCCTTTAGTTTGTGACTTAACATTATATCACTAGATGCTGGGGTAGTGAACCAGAAAAGTTTTATTGTGTGTTTGTTCAGTGTCGTAGTTTTTGCCCAGCTGTAACTCATGCAGCTGCTCATCCACTCCCCCTCTTCTCCCTCCCTGTTCCCAGAGGGATGGAGAAGAGAATGGAATGAATGTAGCTCCCATAGGTTGGGATAAGAGCAGTGCAGTAACTAAGGGATAACACAAACCACTGCTGCTACCACCAATAGTAATAATGATAAGGGAAATAACAAGGGAAGAGAATACAACTGCTCACCACGCACTGATCAATACCCAGCCCTACCTGAGCAGTGATCTAACCCTTCCGGGTAACAGCTTCCAGTTTATACAGTGAGCATGATGTGCTGTTGTATGGAATACCTCTCTGGCCAGTTTGGGTCAGGTGTCCCGTCTCTGCTTCCTCCCGGCTTCCCCTCCCTGGCAGAGCATGAGACTAAAAGTCCGTGATGGGAGTAAGCATTACTTCACAGCAACTCAAAACATTGGTGTTATCAGCTTTGTTCTCAGGCTAAAGTCAAAAACACAGCACTAGCTACTAGGAAGGAGAAAAATGACTGCTACTGTCTTTCTATATTTTCGTGTTTTTTTACTGTCTTATTTTAGCAGTCTCGAAGCTATCCATCAGCAAAATATGCCTGCAGTTTGTGTGATATTTTGATTGAGTCTGTGGCTTTTGCTCATAAGCATATTAAAGAAAAAAGACACAAGAAGAGCCTAAAGGTAAGTTAAAGACAAGTAAAAGTTCAAAATGCACTTTTATGAAACTGTCCTTGCCCTACTAATTACAGTGAGACTGCACTGCTTCTAAAATTATTCCGCACTGGAATAATTTGAATGTTTGAATCTTCTTTAAAATTATTACTTAATGATAATGGTAAAAAGAGTAAACTGAGTAAACTTGGGACCTGGACTTTGCCTTCACCCTGAGCTTTGGAATTTAATTTGTAGTTTTTTCATACCTATTCAAATAAGTCCTCATTTTAAAGTATGATGCAGCAGTGTTTTCTTAGTAGTGATTGAAGTATAATAAAAACATGGTACCAACTGACTCTTCTGTTTTGCTGTTGTATAATTCTTCTCATAGACTAGTTGTATGTGTTCTTCTTGGTATATATTTCATTGGTATATTTCAACAAGAAAGAGTTTTCATAAAGTCCAGAGCAATAAGGAGTAGCAATAAGTAAAGCCAACTGGTATGACAGAATTAGAAATTATAACCTATATGTTATAGTGAAGATCTCAATTCAAAAATTGAATTTTTTTAATTTTCTTTTTTAGCTAAACATCTGCTCCTTCTACTTTCTCAGCTTTAAGTGGATAAAAATATTTATAGTCTTCAGTTTTTCTATTTCTTGCTCTTTAGTTCTTACCTTTTCCCACTTCATAGATGGTGAAAGAATTGGTAACCTTTCTTAATGTTCCAAATATGTGTATATATAACTTTGCACATTACTGAAGCCTTCTGGAATATCTAATTCTTTATACCTATTGCAGTTTCTCTCTTGATGTTCTTGCTTCCAATTACCACCATTATCTGGAAAACATTCAGTGGTGTTACTTGTGAGGAGTTGCAGGCATTCATTCTAGCATACTAAGCGTCTCAAGAAAATCATTAAAACACCGATCTTACTGTCCTTAAAGGAAAAGCAGGAAGAACAGCTGCTGACTGCTCTGCCTCCTCCAACACCTTCCCAGATAAAAGCTATTGGTGTTGCCATTGAAAATGTAGTGCAGGAGTTTGGCTTAAGTAACGAAGATCTGGAAGAAAGGCTCAACATTAAAACAGTGATGGAAAACTTACTGCATCAAAAATTGCCAGGTATTATTTGCAATTTAAGTGCTAAATATGCCAACTTTAAATATAGTATTAAAAGGGGGAGGGGGGGGGGGGGAAGGAGGGGAGCTGGCCAAAAAAGAATTAAATTACCATGGTTTTCATGGTAAAAACAAACAGAGTTGTGGTAGAAAGTGAAGATGAACAGGGCATGGGAGACATTTGACCTTCATGGTAGCTTCTTGCTAGCAACAGCATGGAAGGCAGGATTTACTAACACAGCTCTGTGCTGTTGGAAGACTCTTTAATTCCCTGTAGTTATCAAAACGGAAATCTACTTAAACTTTATTATTACTTAATGGTAATGGTAAAAAGTGTAAACTGAGTAAACTTGGGACCTGGACTTTGCCTTCACCCTGAGCTTTGGAATTCAGTTTGTAGTTTTTTCATACCTTTTGAAATAAGTTCTCATTTTAAAGTAGGACACAGCAATACTTTTTTAGTAGTGATTGAAGTACTATAAAAACGTGATACCAACTGACTCGTCTGTTTTGCTATTGTATAATTCTTCTCTAGACTAGTTGTGTGTATTCTTCTTGGTGTATATTTCATTGGTATATTTCACCAAGAAAGAGTTTTCATCAAGTCCAGAGAGATAAGGAGCAGCAATAAGTAAGGCTTAAAATCTACTGACAGTGCTGTGCAATAGTTACAGACTTAGAATTAGGTATAGCATAAATGTGGTATAATTCTTCTTGTTTCAGAGTGCTCATTAAGATTGTATGGCTCCTCTTATAGCAGATTTGGTTTCAAAACTTCAGACATAAACATAGATATCCAGTTTCCTGCCAATGTAAGTAAGACCATTTTATTAAGCATGCCTAAGTGGTTTTAAATGTTTGCACCTTTATGAGTTTGTAGCTTAGATATTATTTATGGTGTGGTTGTAGCACTTTTTATGAAAATGCATGGGGTACAAGGGAGATATCTCATTAAAATGTCTTAAAATAACGCTCCTTGCTTCGTACACTAGTAACAGTCAGTCAGGTTAATGCAGCTTTTCAAGTCTTCCTTCTCAAAAATTGAAATGTTTTGTCATGGTTTAAGCCCACCGGTATGGTTATACAGCCGCTCACGCAGTCCTGCTCCGTCTTCCTCCCCCAGCTCCTGAAAGGATGGGGAGGATTGTTGAAAGACTGTAACTCCCACGGATTGAGATAAGAACAGTCCAGTAACTAAAGTATAACACAAACCTCTGCTGCTACCACCAGTAATAATAATGATAAGGGAAATAACAAGGGAAGAGAATACAACCGGTCACCACCTGCTGACCAATACCCAGCCTGACCTGAGTAGTGGTCTGGCCCTTCTGGGCAACTAACCCCAGTTTATATACTGTGCATGACATGCTGTAGTATGGAATACCCCTTTGGTAGTGTGGGTCAGGTGTCCTGTCTCTGCTTCCTCCTAGCTTCTCCTCCTCTCTGGCAGAGCATGGGACTCAGAAAGTCCTTGGTCAGAGTAAACGTTACTGAGCAACAAAAAACTAAAAGCATTGGTGTTATCAGCATTATTCCCAGGCTGAAAGTTAAAAATACAGCACTGTGCCAGCTACTAAGAAGGAGAAAAATGCTACTGCTGAACCTAGGACACATCTATACTCCTAGCAATCCCAGGAAACAGATTATTATTTACCTTCTGGTACAGCTGTAATAAATGAACAGCACTTCCGTGATCTTGTTTCTGTACTGACACATGTGCACCATAGTTTTTGATTTCTGGGATATTTTCAAGCCATGAAACTATCTTATGTCATTTACATGTGAAGTAATTTAAAGTCTTGTTTTGTCGTACTAGTTGTTTTGTATTCATCTTTCTGCCTGAACACTAAAAAGAAATTAGAGACTGTGAAAAGGTTTTGTTTCTGTACTTGAACTTATTCCTGATGTAATTCATCTGGCAGTCTTATAGTTAATATTTAGTATTTCCTCTAGGAAAAAAAGGTGGAAATATTGTAGGAAAAAGTTCATAAAGTGCATATAATTAAAAAAGGCTAATTCAAAAGGCTGATGTTAGGATGAGAAAGTTGGGGCTGTTCAGCCTGGAGAAGAGAAGGCTGCTGTCGTGGTTTAAGCTGTAAATCAGCCACTCACTTTGTTCACCCACCTCCCCCTCCTAAAAGAGCTGCTGCGGTTTAAGCTGTAAAACAAGCAGTTTTGTTCACTCACTTCCCCCTC
>JANRGW010029904.1:5921-20183 GCA_024733675.1 Psilopsiagon aymara
TCCAGGAGCAGAGGGAAGAAAAAGGGGGAAGTGAGTGAACAAACTGCGCGGCTGATTTATGGCTTAAACCACGACAAGGTGTCCACTTAGTACGTGTGCAGCACTGAAGGCTTTAGAATCATGAACACCCCTTCTAGAGTAGCAAAGGTAAACCAGTTCCAAGTCCGACAACTCAGCCCCTTCTGCTGTCTCACTGCTTTCATGAGAAGCTTCATGGGAGATTACAGGAGTATTTTGGGATGTGTAAGTCTGCCCCCTGGCGCTAGTGACCTGCGCTTTGCCTTGCACACAAAGGGGAGGAACTGATAAAGAACAATTACACATCTGAGTCTTTAAAAGCCTATAGAAACAATATCCAATTTTTTCTTACCTCTCTAATGGCAACTCTAGAATAATCTCAATAACTTCCTACAATCAGGAACAGTAAGTCCTACCCAGCATTATACTGGCATCATGCTCCAGTACAGCTCAAAAAGTCAGAAGGAATTGAGTGGATTTTACACAGGTCCAAAAACCCTGCACAGACTACCAAGTCACAATTCCAGGTGAAGAGGAGAAGAGCAGTATCATCTTGTAAACCAGCATGGTGACCCACAGCAAGCACAGGAGTGACAAGACTGAGTACACTGAGGGACTTCATCCTTTTACTGGTGACCAGAGGTCCTTAGGGACACTACAATGATCATTTCAACAGAAGTTAGGTTCAGGTTTGCCCTGAATCTGTTTGCCACACTATAAACTCTGACTTAACTCATGAAGTCTGGCACATTACTTTGAAACAACAGCACGCTGATCAAGTAGTAGCTAAACAGACACCCTTCCACTTGCTTGTCTCCAAAGAGAAAAAGTCCATTTCATCATAGGAAACACCAACATGCCATTTATCTGCTTAAAAACACATGCAAAAATATGCAGTTTTTACAGCAATTATACTCCAGCGGATAAAATTGGTACTGGAACTTTAAGTAAATCTGGGAGCAGAAAATTTTTAGGAATAGGGACCTGCCAAGACTTATGTAATGTAAAGCAAAGATTCTACTTTTTAAAATGAGAAAATAAGAAAGTGATCCCTCCCAGGAAAGCTATTTGATAAACAGTTGGGGTTTTTTTAAGCAATTTCCCATTAAAATCCTTATTACAGAATTTGGGGAAGACAAGACATATAAATGCCTATTAGATGAAACAATAAGCTACTTTACAAAGTATTGCAAGAAAATATTTCTGGAAAATCATGAAAAAAAAATATTTTAATAACTTTTGCTTTACACTAAATGCCCTCAGAAATGGAAAGATGTTACCTTCAAAAAACAAACAACACCACAAAAAAAAAAAGCACCCCAGAAAAAGAAATAATTTGGACTTTTTGGAAGTCAAACAGATCTCTTTTGAAGCAGTACTTTACGCAGAAATCAAAAACTAGAAACCAATCTGCAATAAAGATCTTGGAAACAACATCCAACATAGGGCTCCATGAAAGATCATTCTTATTCTGAGCCAGGGATGGAAAGCATAACCACTATTTTCTGCTGCAAGAGTTAGGAGATCATAGAATCATAGAATAGTTAGGGTTGGAAAGGACCTTAAGATCATCTAGTTTCAACCCCCCTGCCATGGGCAGGGACACCTCACACTAAACCATGGCATCCTAGGCTATGTCCAACACGGCCTTGAACACCACCAGTGATGGAGCACTCACAACTTCCCTGGGCAACCCATTCCAGTGCCTCACCACGCTCACAAGAAAAAATTTCTTCCTTATATCCAATCTAAACCTCCCCTGTTTAAGTTTGAACCCGTTACCCCTTCTCGTATCACTACAGTCCCTAATGAAATAGTCCATCCCCAGCATCCCTATAGCCCCCCTTCAGACACTGGAAGGCTTATAGTTAATTAGGATCTCCATATCCTTACATTCTATGCTAATACTTGGTAAAGGAACAACAGGACTACTAACTAGAAGATAGTTTTTTTCTCGTTTCATTTGATTTGAATGGTTTTCACAATCTTGAAATCAAACTGGCCATTTTAAGTTTGCTTGCCTAGACTTACAAGTTACTGTCTACCTTTACCCAGACTGCAGGATAAACCTTATTCCTAAAGCCTCTATCTGCCTTTCACACCAATCCCCATTCCCTTTACCCACCTATACAAACTCTTGTCTTCCCCCAGGAGAGGTTGTAAATAAAATTATTAAAGGTCCACGATATTCAACAAGCATCACATAAAAAGATTTCTAAAGAGCAGTTAAGTAAGAGAGACATTTTCCACACAGCATTACAAAGAAAGTCCCCAGGACACCATTCAAAAATTACAAAAAGTGATGCATCATTATCTATATTAGGAATAAGTCTGAAACCACAGATGCACAAGCAAAACCAGAGGTACTTGCTAATAACAAAGAGGGGAAAAATAACGTATAAGGAAGGATGGACTGCAAAACTCACCAAAGGCACTGAAAAGCTGGTAAAGGTCACTAGTCTTCCACTCTTTGGGAAAAGTAACATGAAGAACATGATCTCGTTTTGGCTGCACTGTGAAATAAAAAAGCATTTGTTAAAGCAGGAGTCACTACTAGCACCTACAGAATATCTTAAAAGTTATCCATTATGTATCTTCTTTTTTGGTCCTCTTTATTTTTTTAAAGAAAACAGGCCAAGCTTTATGAAACTCCATCAGACATCAACAAAAATGTGCCTGCAATTGTGCATGAAATAGGCATACTAGATGCTACAAGCTCACGTGTATAACAAACTGAAACAGCATTACATACAATTATATTACAGAGTTCAAGGACAGAAGAAAAAAACCCCAACAGCCTCTTTACGATCGAGCTCTAGCTTTGGAAATCTCTTAGCAATAACTCAATGTGCCATTTTTCTGTCATTAAAAGGCTTACTCTAAACCAATGTTCAATTAGTTTTCATACAATATTAGGTACAAGCTAGAACAGATGTACTGACAGACTGATGGGGAGTTTTTATTAAAAACTACGAAGAAAAAAAAGAGCATACAAAGGCCAACATCCAAAGAAGATGTGCAAAAGAAGTCTTCAGTGTACCCTGAAAGTTAGTCAGAGCTTTATGAATTTGAGAGAGAATCCAACTGCTGGACAAGGAAAGAGTACAGCAGACACTATCACTACACATCTGCTTTACTTTTACACACCTTCCCCTACACATGGTTTTGGTCATCATCTCGTCATCAGGGGCAGGCTACTCAACAAGACAGACCTTCAGCCTCACCCAGTGAAGATTGTTTATATATAAGAAATCACTACAATGTACATGCTGAAGTTCCTTTCACTAGGTACCTGACCTTTTGGATCTGTGAATTCCTACCCTGTCTGAAAGAGAAACAAGAGGAATAGTATAGTCCAAGGTGCAAAGATTCTGAAGTATTTTCGATTTTCATATTAAGCTATTTACATATCACTAATTGAGCCTCTCCACAGATATCTCCAGAGATTTAGTTTTTATGCATGACACAATGACAGATCTTCCCTAGCTATTTACATTTTTACATTAGACAGAAGCTGAAGCACTAAGGAGGAGCGTTCCACTTTGGAATTTACTGCCCTAGTTTAGTAAAGGTAACTCAAGGGTTAACTACATCCAGCTTTTTATGTTCAGATTTTAACCTGACCACATGGAAACACTCACATGAAGAGCTTCTCTCTTCTTTGGGTACAGATATATAGGAACTGACTTTCATTTTAGTGAATTACCCTCCTGATTTCTTTTGTGAGACAAACTTTTCTGGTTTCTCTTATCCTTAGCTTATCCTTAGCTTTCATCATCAAAATAAGAGAGATTTTCAATGTGAACATCATTCGTGGCGCACATGTCCAAAATCAGACATCAACCACTTCCTACATCTGACTTTCATGTGTATTTGACTCCATTATACAAGGACAAACCTGCTGTCTTTTTGCTGCATTTGGTTAAGATGCAACTTCCCACTGTTTTCTGATAAAAGCCTTGTGCACTGTTAATTTCATAAATACAGGGAAGCAAAAGCAATTACTACAATTTGGTTATGACTAGTAATTACAGTAAGTGATAGTGTCCTCAGCCTGTATATGCTTTATAGTAGAAAGCATGTAAGTTCCTAGACATAACTGTTCCACAAATTAGACTTCATTTTTGCATGAACTTGAGAACTGTAGCTTTCAACAGCTACAGTGTTTCCTGAATAGACAGAACAGCTTTTTAGGTGCTTTGGTTTTAAAGCTTCCCACCCCTGCCCAAAGGTTCAACAGATATTTTATTCCCAAATAATTTTTTAATATCTTACATAACCTCAACAGAACACAACAGTGACATCAACCCTTCTAAACCTCAAGTTTCTAACCAAAACATGTCATGAAAATAGGACAGAGATTTCAAAATGCATCTCTCTTCTAACAAAGATTGCACCATGAACTCAATTACAGTATTAAAATAAATCTTCACAGAAATGCCATTATGCACGCACCATCAATAAAAATACTAACTGTAACTCAGCATCTCATAACTGAAATACTGAGTAATTAATGAAGTCAGGGAAAAATAGGCTTCCTAAGTTGTGTTTAGAGTAAGTACCTGTCTTGATCCACATAAGAACCTAGTTTTTCAGCGGCAAAAAAAACCCAGAACACGACTGCGGTGAGTTGTAACATGGTGTCTGATCAGTTTGCCAGCAGAACCCATACAGCTTACAAAAGGGTGAATTTTTCATCTGTCTGACTATATCAGCTAAAATAAATTGATATTATAGACAGGAATATAGGAAATACAGGAAAATACAGGAATTCAGGTCAAGTCTTGCTCTTTAAAGTTGCTACTTCAAAACCAAAAAGGACAGAACATTTTTCTAAGCACTAGATTTCTTTTCTTTGTCTCTATACAAGACAAACACCAAAACCCCACAAGTTATCTTACTAAGCCAGTGAACAATTCATTACTGTATCGCCTACTGAACAGCTGGCAATTCAAAGTATTTCCAATCTAGTAGTAAAGAACTGTAACAAGACCAGTTTCAGATGCTGTAACAGCCTTTTTCTATTGATTAGGGAGAGGAAACTACTTCAAACCCCTCAGTATCAGTTTAGTCTTACTATCTTCATACAGCTTTGAATCCTCTGTAAAACATCTATACCTTTTACCTACTCAGGTGAGAAATATTTGATTCATATCCGCCTTTGCAGTCATTTTCTGCAGCAACTTCATCTTTTTTTTAAGAATTTTTCATACACAGTAACAAAAGACTATAATGAAAGTTACCTTCACATATTCAGTACTACAGCATTTAAATCTCTGAACAGCAATAAAAATTTCTAAAGCAGCCAGCCAAACTTGCCACTCTAGATGCACTTTTTAAGCTTAGGAAGCCCCCATGCCTCAGATTCTGCTGTAACATCAGATTCAGTCTGTTCTAAAGAAGTGGCTTTCAGATGAAAGAGACAGACTTTCAGAGGCAGAGTCTTTTTTGGCAACCCTTCTTGGCAAAGTATCAAAGCAATCCTGTAAGCTGGCTAGCAAGTGGAAGTAACATCTTTACAGCTTAGTAGCTTTGGCATTCTCTCAATGACCCAAACTATTTATCCATTCTTGCACTCAATATCAAACAGTTGGGGAAAGAAGTATACAACATAATTAGATAACCATCCCAACATATCTGCAGAGCCAGAGCTCAGTGATCTGATCACCTAACTACGTTTAGAAGTTAAATACATGCCCTTAGAACACACCTTTTCCTCTCCAGTAGTTAATTTCATCTTTCTAGAACTGCATTCTGTGACTATTAAACTAGCACCTAATAAAGGGTCATCCTCCAGACTTTTTTGGACAAAGTTGAAAATGTCTTCACATTAATATTGCTTCCAAATCGGTATCACTTAAAGATACTTGTGTATCTGACTTCACAGTGCAAAATAAAGCTTTCATCTAGTCAAGGACTAGACTGACCTCCAGACCTTTACATTTTCCTATGTCAAGACATTACTGGCAACATTCATCTGAAGTTCTTCCCCTCACAGTGTAACATCCCATAACAGTAAGGACCTTTATATTAATAAAATATGCTTTCATTTTAATGTATTAGCAACTTATTACAGCCCCAGGTCTGTAACCTGAAATAACTTGAAACGTAAAAATATTTCCAGTAGTAAATAAGCTACTTACAGTCTGGTCCTTCCAAATTGAGATATGGTATGTCCATTACTCTCATAAGAAATAGCCTGAAGCAAAATGGAAAAGCACCATTAGCAAATTTCTGCCTAAAGACCTCTTATTAAGATGTCTTTTTTATAGTATTTTAGATGTTGCTTCTGAAGAAGCAGAATTACCCGTCCCAACCATATCTTGAGCTGTATTAAACCACACAGATGCTCCAATTAAGTCCAATACATTATCTAACAATCCAGATTCAGAAAGTTACTTGGCATCATGCTAGTAATTTTACTTATTCAACAAAATAAGAACAAAGAAACCCCAACTGTTACTACTGAAAACAATTAAAGTGGGGAAATGAATATTTAGAAAGCCGCAGCTCTGCACAGTAAAAGCCAGCTACAAGGTGTGGAATGTGCAAAAGCTGTCATTCTAAACACATATACACTTTCCCATTTTCTGAGCACTGAATCATGCTTTAGGGAGAATTGATCCTGAAACCCTAAAACTGCAAAAGCCATCACAACAACTCAGTGGAGACAACCAGGATGAGTCTTTTGCCCTTTAGTATGTAACTGAATTTATCAACACATTGAAGAAATACCTTCAACAAGAGCTCATATTCAGCCCTGAAAACTATTTCCCTCCAAAATAAGATGACAGGATTTTAGGCTACTTATGGGTATAAATGCCACACTGCTGTTACAAAACAATTGCTTTGCACAGTGTTCAAGGGAGGGCTAAAATAACTTTTCTACAAAAGGTTCAAAAAGCTTCTAAAATGCTTATTACAGCTACAATATTAAACTACATAATATTTGATATAAATAGCTGATGGATGAAAACATTTTAAGTGTACAGACTGATCTGCAAATCCCTAAAGAGTCTTTATGTCATACCACACTCACTATTAGTTTTTAAGAGTTTGAGTAATATATTCTTATGGCTGCTTGTACCACTGGAAAGTCTACTGTAATGCAGCTGATAACTTGTCTTTACTATCAATACTCAGGAGAAAAAAATACAACAAACACGGGGGAGAAAATGGACTATATGACAGGTTCACATTTGAGCCAGAGGGTTTTCAGAGAACTGGCACTACTTATGATATACTGCCCCATCTAACTTCCTGAGTCTCAGGAAAGGTATGGTATAATGTGCACTGTGTCCACCTGAGCACTGCAGAATCTAAAAGGAATTTTATCAATAAAAATTAGAAACATCAGCATCAGTTACCTTTAGAAACTTCAACAATTCCAGCATAAGACTGAGTTAGGAAGATATTTTATAAAGGAGACAGAGCTTCTTGTTATGTTTAACTTCAGGTGCCATGCTCCTATAGCCTTGGTTTCATTATAGCTATCTGTTTAACAGGACAGGAGTGCCATTTTGAGAACAAAGCTAGCTTCAGAACACAGCTTCTACCAGGAAACAGAGAAAAAAATATCCTTGCTTCAGCATTTGCTAGGCATCTGCACTAATCCTGACAGCGCATGCAATGCTATTGCTCAAAAAAGAAACAAACAAGCCATCCACCCAGAAAACAGACAGGAGACAGAGCGATCAGGCCATAAGGGTATCTTTCATGAGATAAGAGAAGAAGATGACAAAGAGGGAGCATGTGACACATGTTCCAAGAACAGAAGGGGTGTCACTATATTCCATCTCTGGTGAGAGACAGGCAGGCTCATACCAGCATCACAGAGTGCCTAGATGGACAGAAAAGAACTTGCAGGTCTGGGATCTATGCTCCACTGGTAAGCTGGACTTCACTTCAGACTGCCCAAAGATGCTCAGTTCCATTTATTACCTATGACTTGTGCTCATTTCGTTACCTGAAATAATGTCAATGTCACTGTTAGTAGGAGCCACAGCTGCCTTCAGACCCCAGTGCAGGCCATAAGCACAGCTTGCTTAAACACAGCCAAAATATACAGTATTCCAGTTAGTCAGTAAAAGCACTTTAGTCTTCACTAGTTCCCTATCATCCATGCAGGATAACAGAAGTTTCGCAAACAAAACAAAAAGGCAACTTTGCTTCAAGTTGAGCTATTTGAAGAAATAGCTTTCACAGAATTCTTGGAACCAGCTACTTCTTACTCAAATGATTAGCTTCCAAAGTTTTCATAAAAAATAAGAATGAAGTTTACTAAAAATACAACAAAAACTTCTGGGGAGAGTACTAGTCAAGGTGCACTCTCCCAGGTTTTAACATGCTGAGGAAAGCAGTATGGTGGCCAACAGCAAGAAGAGACTTACGCCAAAAAATGCATATACTGGAGATTAATAAAGATTAGGGTTTTATCCTCTGAGACAAATCCGACATTTATTTGTTCAAATAACCATGTCTCTAAACAGCACATACATAAACACACGCTCCCTAAACAGATGGCACAAATACTGATTTTAGTACTAAGTGCACTTAAAGTATGTTATAGCAGTAACTGCCTCTTGTAACACTAACTTACATCACATAGATTATGAATACCGAGCTGCAGCATAATGCATAATTACAGTTGTAAGACCCCTCATCTCTCTGCAGAAAACTTACACTAACAAGTTCTGTATGACAACATGAACCCTAGTATATATTAAATTGGCCAGATTCATGAAGTTGTATGACACTCTTTCACACTACATTAATATACAATTATTTAACAGATACACTGACCAAGCTAAGGAAATGTTGTTTCCCACATTGCTTAGAGCTCAGTTCACATGGTCAGAGGACAAAGGTCTGTTTCCCAATATCCAGCAATATCCTAGGAACTCTGAGGTACTGCATGACAGCCACTTGGAAGACAACTTTTTCTGTGGCAAGTCAAGGAACATAAGGAAAGCAAGACAATGATCATGCCACTTCACAGCAATGCGTATGTAGTCTCAAGCAGTCAACATTCTTCATCTGCACTGAGCTAGAATAAGTCCTCACAGCAGCGTGATGAACACAGGGCTGCCGTGAACTGTGTAGGGAAACAGCTGAAAAAAGGCATCTTTTAAAGCCCGGATCAGTTCACCAAGTCAGCTCAGCACCCAGTACAGCCACAAGTGTCTGAAAGCACAAGGACAGTAATTGTTTACTCCTGTAATATGACTGAGAAGTTACTGGTCAAATGGCAGAAAAGCACATTGATGTTTCTTTGCAGTGGGTTTGCAAAGAAATTAAACTAATACAGAAAAGCCAAGGGAGAAATTAACAAGTTCTCTGGCAAGACAAGCCAGAGAACCTAGCTCCATGGTGAGACATTTTCCACAAATATAGAACAAAACCAAGTTATTTCCACAGATTTTGGTTTCTGAAATCCCTTTATATGAAAATAAGAATCCAAAGTAATTTATATTTCTACAGACTAGCATGCTATTCAGCTCAATAAAATATGGTGCCCTCATTTCTCTACACCTCTTCCACCCCTTGCCTTCAGCTACATCAAAAAAAACCCAAAAAACCCCACAAACCACCACATTCAAACAACCCGAAGAGATTCAAAATAAAGTTACCATTAAAAGTTTGGGAGAGTCTTGCAGGTGGGGATGGCGAGGTACAAGAATGGAAGAGATGCTGCTCTAAACAAAGCACGTCAAAAACCTCTAACTCAAAAGTATATTACACAATATATGGCATCTAATTTACACACATAAGAGTTAAGATATTACAATACAGATTCCAAGTGCTCATCAAGGACTACTCACAGCAGACTGTTCCCATGAACATGATTTTTCAAAGATACTATATATTCAATGAAGCATAAAGATTACAGAAATGTATCTCTGGAACGCTTGCATTGTTGAGTTTATCATACAATTTAGTGCATTATGCCTGAAAGAGCCAAACAACCCTAAGGCAAAGTCTATTTTTAATCAGTTCTACTCTGTAAGAAGTTTAAAGTGGAGATTTTAAATTCATCATTAACCTATACGAACATTAACCTATATACTGGCCACCACTCTGGAATAGGAAGCCAGGAAGTTCCATAACTTTTCTGACACAAAGAAAGAGGTCAAAATAACTACTGAAAAAAAGCAGTACCTTCTCCTTTGAAGGCTAAATTTGTAAAAAACAAAGCTTGATTCTTTCAGTTTTAAATCTCCTCCCTCTACTCATATTAGCCACAAGTCTATTCAAACAGAAAACATTTTCAAAATCCAATCTGTTGCACCAATCATAAAAAAGTTTAATCTCTAAACTATATTTATATATTAACACCTAATATTCAGAGATCTTGACATTAAGACTTTAGAAGCAATCCAAAGAATCATAAAGTGATCTGCTTTAAAGAACACTTTCAACTGAGAACACTGTTTCTAAATAATTGCCTTGTAACAAACTACTCTGTTCAGCTTCTTTCAGGAAAAACTTTTGTGACAGACAGCATAACTTTCATTTGTTTAGCTTACTGTTTGCATGTTGTAGTTTGTGTTTTGCTTGAAGAACATGACTACAGCACAAAGGAAAAGGTTTCTTTGTTCTGACTGCTGTCCCCAGGATCAGGTAGAACTTCTGGAGGAAGGAGGAAGATAGTTTTTTTTCTCCCCAGGAGGAAGAGAGGATGCTCAGCTAGGGAAAGCTTCTAAACCACAAACTAGAGAAAACTACATGTAGCAGGAAGCTAGCTGGCAGCCCAGAGCATACCTGCAAAAAAGCCCCAGAAGCAACATCCTTACTAGGGACCTTAGGGTAACTACGCAAATCACACAAGTCCTAGATGCTACTTAGAGGTGCTAAACAGACCAAATGCTGGAAATAGCAATCTGATCTGCAAGGACATACTGAATAGAGCAGAAGTCTTGTTCAGTTAAATATCTAACAGCTCTAATTTTTGACATGCACTTCATTTTCTTTCAGTGATGAAATAAATGGAGTTGTTTTACTTTGGTTTGTTATTTTGCATTAAAAAAAAAAAGAATAAAAAAGCTTTAAAAATACAAGCCTTGGCCTGCCCACTGTAAGGAAAAAGTAAAACAGTCTCATGTCCAAGCTCTGACTGAGGTGAGGTGGCAGATGTTTGTTAGACTATGGCAGAGCTTCTAAGATCAGGTGAAACAAAGACATGGCAAGTCTTCCAAGTTCCCATGACTTAAAAGCAATACCTAGCTTTTCTGAAACAAGAAGCTACAAGTTCTGAATAAGACACAGAACAGATAGCCTTTCTTTTTTTCCGGTAAATGGTAATTTTCTGATCTTCTTTAAGAAGAAAAAACAACAAAGGAAAAAAAAAAAAAACAAAACTGCTCATTTGTCTACAGTTTGGCAGTATTAACTCTGAAGCCAGAACACGCACAGCAGGCTTCCTCTCAGAACTCTGAAATGTCACTGTTAGAGGGAAGTCACATTTGAAGTATACAATTTAGTAACTTGAAAAGCTTAAGTTTAGTGTATTATTGGGACAGTTTCAGAAGCTTCAGTTTATACCTGTGCAGATACACATCTCTAGAAAAAACTGAAACCATTTTGGTTAACGATTATAAGAATGAACCCCTGACTGGCGTCTACTAGTTGGCATGTGTGTGCACTCTTGTTACTGAAAACAGGCCTGTGATAAATCATATCTGAAAAGGAAATTATGCTGATCAATTCTACCATCACCTTCACATTCAAATCAAGTGGTCACTGTGGGTCCACTAAAATCTGAGAAATGTAGATATAATTTATAATGTCTGCTAGAATATGTGGAGTTACTGCTTTACATGTCGCAGTGTGAAGAGTAACTGCTGTCACTACAGTAATCTGTTTCCAGACCAACAGAAGATGAAAGCCACTGATAACAATTATTCCCTCATTTCTGTAGGCCATCTGAAGCTGAAATAATTATTTTTGCAAACTCCTATATGATAGGGTTTGAAAGGATGGTATTTCTCTTGAACTAAAACAGACAGACAAAAGCACCAGCAGCTTTCTCTTTAGATGGCAGGTTACACTATCTTTAGAAGCTTCATAAACTAAAATCTACAGATTAAATATGTAAAGAATCAAATCTGTGCATAAAGACTTCTATATTTCTCAAGTCTACTTCAATTTGTTCAAGTAATTTGCATGAAGATCCAATTCAAAAGCAAAATACTGATCACAGCATCATCCTATAAACTGCTAATCCCATATGTTTATTATGCCTTCTTAAAAATGGCTACCTGATAATGTCAACATAATAGCTTTGTGCCATTTGGACTGATATTACAGTAGGGGTATTTTAGTTTTTCCCAGGCTGTTTAGTGTACTCAGTTTTAACTATCACAAGTTACTGACTTCCTACAACATAAAGAACACCTGCCCAGTTTTTCTTCTATTTCACTATTCCCAAAGGTTACTCCAGAAATAATTTTCTTAATTACAAGAAAATTAACTTGCAACATTCTCAACAGTGGCATGGACAAGGACATTAAAGCAGTCCAGCTACTCTTCTAAGCATCCTTTTACAGGTTAGCAGAAAGTAAACCACTCTCTGCAACAGAAAACATACCTGCTTTATAAACCTGGGCCTCCCTGTAGCATTACTAGTGTGAACCAGAAAGACAATCAAAACTGAAGGGTAAAGAAAAATGCATTTAGCCATTGATTTTGAGGCTAGATATACATATACGGCTAGTATTAATTTTCCATGTTTTAGCAGGTCTTTTATAACAACTACTTACTTGTTAAAAAAGGGTTCAATGAGTTTTGATCTAGCAGACACATGGTTTTTCGGAGGACTGAGAAATGAACCTGATGAATGAAGAAAAATTCAGTATGTAATAAGCAGCTACAGACAGCACTCAGGAGAAGTTTTGAGAAAGATCACACAGGTACCTAGGAAATTAGCCATGGAGATGAAGCACAGCCCAGTAATGTAAGCATCATATCCTGCTTCATGAAGTTGTTCAGAAGCTGTATCATAACTTGGAAACCCGTCAGCACTTTCTGAGGAGAAAGAATCATCTGTAAACATGTTATCACAGAAGTCAGAGGCAATCCTGATTGCTTGGTCCATGCAATTTATTTTGCCAGACCAAAACAAAATTTGGGTAAGTTCATGTGATTTTCAGAATTTCTGAAAATTCAGAAGTTCTGGGAAAAAAAAAAAACAAAACCAAAACCAAACCCACAGTTTTGTTCGGTATTTTTAAATAAGAACAGGCTCGTATGATAGAAGTCCCATCCTATTAAAAAGTTTCCTATTATAAACCTATTAATGCCCAGACCTACTTAGCCAAAATGGAGTATTAACTCTAACAGCAGGATTCCCCACACGGCGTATTTTTTTCCGTCTTGCATTTAAAAGAACAGACACTCAGCCTAATTAAAACCTCTATTATTAACCTGTTTGCTAACCATCCAATTGACCTATGGTCAGATTCTTTAAGGTATTTAAATAATGAAGATGGAATTAAGTCATTAAAGGATGTATTTGTTAACAGTCATGCCTGGTGTTTGTGTGAAGACCTTGAGAATTATCCCCTGAAACACCTCAAAGTAGAAACCTTCACAGGCACTTCTCTGTCTGAAAGTCTCAGTAACAGAGAAATACGTGAACATCACTCTCTCTTCAGTATAATTTAAATTTTTCCCACTCCCAACATCAAAGTTATTTTACCTCTGTAGCTAGTTTCTCAGCCTCTAAAAAGATGGCTCATCTTCCTGTAGAAGTTTTACTTATAACAGAACTAGAAGAACAAAATTAACTGTTTGAAAAGCCAGAATTATGCCCCTTGCATTAAGGTACAGGCTGAAAAGTGAACTCAACAATTCCATTTAATTTATGGCATTCAACCTAGCAAAAAGAAGTTAAAATGATGAAGAAACACACCCAGGATTTAAAACAGTGATACAGAAATATTAGCATAATTTATACAATGGAAATATGTAAGCATAAATACTAGTTGTATTTTCTAAAAAGAAACCTGAATCCCATTTATATATATAAAAATAGAGCAGCAAAATGTCAGGCCTTTTTTCAGATCCATTGTAATATTTATTTAAAAAATAAAGTCTCAGATTCATACAATATTAAGCTATATTGGTTGAGCTGAAAAGGACATTTCTTAGTGCTCTACTTTTTTAATGGATAACACACCAAAAGAAAAGAGAAATGAACTGTTACCGAAAGTACTCTAGTATTTTTAAACATGCTTTTCTTTGGTT
>JANRGW010029905.1:0-12009 GCA_024733675.1 Psilopsiagon aymara
GCCTTCTCTTCTCCAGGCTGAACAGCCCCAACTTTCTCATCCTATCTTCATATGGGAGGTGCTCCAGTCCCCTGATATCCTCAGATTCCAAACTACTGAATATGATACAAATATAGTCTTGTACAGAATAAAATTAATGGAAATACCACTTTTGACTTTATTTGGTTTTGGATCACCCAAATGGATCACTGTATATACATATCTAAAGCAAAGAAGATACTGACATAAGCACAAAGGCTAGCCACAAGAACCAGAAGTCTGGAATCTGGAAAATAGGTAAGCCACCCATATAAAAATATTCAGTGATTCTTCATGCTGCAAATATTTTCAGTGATGACCTTTTAAAAGTTTTTCTGATGATCTATGTATTCTCTAGGTCTCATCTACTTTTCCGTCATGGCCTTGGTTTTATTCAAACGCAGCACACAGAAAAGAAACATTAACTTTTTCCTTGACTTGATTATGCCATTATATGAGACCAAAACTGACAGAAATGGGAAATGCAGAATTAAAACCAGACCACAAAACAGCGCATATGCTGGAATGATAAAAAAAAAAAAATAATAAAATCAATTGCTAAAATTACTTTCTTGATATTAGCTTTCATGCAGCAACAGGCAAATAGGAAAAAAAATCTCATTCTAATTCTTTTCTGAAGACAAGAATGATGAAATTCTTTGGATTTGTAAAGCTGTGTTGGCACCTTGTGAATTCAGGTTTGCACAGAGTCAGGCAAGTCCATTCTCTGGACTTCAGGTAGTAATACTTCCTCTCCCTCTGGTTAAGTGTAAGAGATGATCAAAAAACCTAGTCCTCTTTGAGAAAACTTCACTGGTGTTTCTGCATATGAAGTTCCTGGAAAGGTGTTTCCTCACCCCTTCCCTGCTGCAGCCTCATCTTCACCTTGGCTTTGCCTTGGGTTCCTGAAAATGCTGAGCACACACTTGCCTGCTGCACTGCTTCAGATCATTACCATCAGTGGTCCTGGAGCTAATCGCAGATCCAAACAGCATACACACTGCTGAAGCATATTGCAGGTTCCTCTATCTGTCTCCTTCTATTTATTTTTTTCCTTACACATTCTTTGTGTTTTCTATGACATAGCAATGGATAGAAAATGTGCATATCAGATGACTATCTCAGAGTAAAGAGAGGCATAAAATTTTAGAAAGAAGTTTTCCACCAAACTCTTAGTCTTTTGCTGCGCTAAACACTTCTGCTATGCTGTGTTGATGATGATTAATAGAGGACCTGACACCAAACCAAACAAGATATAAGAACGGTACTCATTGTCCTTCTCTCAGCACATTTTTCTCTAAGCTCTTTCCAGATTAGAAAATAAATTGGTTTTCAGGACTTAGGTATTTCCAGTTGTTGAATCAAAAATTATATGAATCAAATTCTTGAGAAATATTGACAATAATCTCTCAGGAAACAAGAATTTTCAAGCTATGACTGAAAAAGAAGAGAGAGTTTCTGGTCTAACAGAAGAATGTGAAGACACAGACGCTTCTTTTGAAGGACAGTGTGAAAATTCAGACAAGCCTCCATGCTGCTCAAAATCAGTGCAAAACAAAGCTCACATTCAAGGTTTTCTAGGGAAGGGTGTCAGAAAGAGCTGGAAAAAAATCATCCTTCTGGAGTATGGATAATTGGCTTTCTGAAGTGGTCTAAAGACAAGATTAATTCACATCCAAAGGCAGTACACCTGGACAAGTGTAATTTCCTGGACATTAACAGTTAATAATGCCATGACTAGCATGGTAGCAGCAGATCACATCTGACCAGAGCAGCTGTGAGATAGAAGGGACAGGCTTTCCGATTAAAATGTCTAATTGATACTGTATAAATTGGAGCTAAGAGATGCTGTAAAACAAAAGGCCTTAACTGCTGGGAAACAAAGCTAATGAAAGTAGGAGCACCATATGAACTGCACCCTCAAGACACCTGGCCTCCTCCAGGATTCCTTAGACCTACAAAGAGTTTTGATGTCAATTTATGTCCTGTCGTGGTTTAAGCCCAGCTCACGCAGTTCGTTCACTCACTCCCCTCTCTTTCTTCCCCCCCACTCCCGGAAGGATGGGGAGGAGAATCAGAAGAATACAACTCCCACCGGCTGAGATAAGAGCAGTTCAGTAACTAAGGTAAAACACAAACCACTGCTGCTACCACCAATAATAATAATGATAAGGGAAACAACAAGGGAAGAGAATACAACTGCTCACCACCCAATACACAGCCTGACCCAGCAGTGAACTCCCTCTTCCGAGTCCCTGCCCTTAATTTTTTACATCCTGGGCATGATGTGCTGTAGTATGGAATACCTCTTTGGCTGGTTTGGGTCAGGTGTCCTGTCTCTGCTTCCTCCTGGCTTCCCCTCCTCCCTGGCAGAGCATGAGACTCAGAAAGTCCCTGATCAGACTAAATATTTGAACAGTAACTAAAATCATTGGTGTTATCAGTGCTGTTCCCAGGCCGAAAGTCAAAAACACAGCGCTGCACCAGCTACTAAGAAGGAGAAAAATGTCTGCTACTGCTGAACACAGGACATGTCCCCAGAGTGGTAACGAGAAGAGGGAAAAATCTCAGAATCACTATGGGAGACAAGAACTTGGGGACAAAGGTTACTCTAACCTTTTTCCCTGTTTAAACAGCTGAAGGGACAATGCTTGACATACTTAAGCCAGAAGGGACCTCAATGCTCATGTGGTCTGACCTCCCATGTAACACAGGTTGGAGAGAAGCATCCACCAGTTCCTGCGTCCACCCCAGAAACCTGTTCTGAGGCGAAAGAAACTTTCAGGAGTGGCCAAACCTCTACCAAAACACAGAAGCCATTCTCCCAGAGAACTGCAAGCAAAAAAGAAGGAGAAAAGATGTTTTTCCTGCTTTTCAGGCCTCTCCTTTTTGCTTTCTCAGATACCTCAGGAGCTTTGTAGGAGACAGAAGACTTCTCCCAGCTCAGGTGTCTGTTACATTAATGCAACACACTAGCTGGATGACCAGAAAAAAAAGTCCCTTTCCAAATTCTGAGTTTTGTATTCCCAGCAAGATATCCTTTCCTCCAACACCTCCTGCTACTCTCTCCCACTTGCCATGCCCCAACCCTGAAGCAAACATTTGTTTCTCTCACCAGAATACTCCTTGTCAATCAACCCCAGGTTCCTTCCAGACTCTCAGCCCACCTCAGAATCACACAAATGAGCATCCAGTGTTGTGCAAGCATCACTCACTGTTCCCATCTGGTCAGCTTCATCCTGCCCCACAGCCACCCACTGGTCCCTCTTCAGAGAAGCTGAAGTCAGCTAAAGAGGCCCTAGCACAGCTTTAAGTTCATTTTCATCTCAGCCTTAACATCGGTTTCTGCTTGAAATGTATACCTGATTCAGTGGGAGAGTTGCTGCATTTCTGTCTCTCAGAAGCTCTGGTTCCTTTTACACATATAGCTTTCCTGTTTATGGGCCTTGTTCCTCCCTACTCAGAGAAAACAAACTGGCACCAGACCTTTGAGGGCACTTCACCCAACACCCTTTAGGAAAGCTGTCACATCAGAGGCCACTTTGCATTTCAATTCTGACTTCCCTGCATGCACATACACACACACAGAGAAAGAACAGGGACAAAACACTTAAGATTTCAAATCACTGACACAAATGTTCATAACACAAATGAGCCACAAATATTCCCAGATGCCTCTGCTTTAAATCAAACACTTCCACCCTTAGAAACTTCAGTGGTGCCTCCATTCTGGAATACTGCAAACTGCCATTCCCAGAGTATTCAGTGTCTGGGATCTAGCCAATCCTTCCCAACAAAGACAAGAAAGCAGCAATAATCCACCTTCTTCCTTTACTTCAATAACCTGGGAGTTAACAGTAACTGAGGTTGATCCAACAGGCAAATGCAACCATGTATTTGTCATAGCTGTCATGTTGTACTTTCCACATGCATATTAATGCTCTACTCACCACCCTTTCCACTGGTCGGAAGAAGAAACTGTTGTCCAACCATGTTGTTATGCCATGAAACCATGGTTTCAGCAACACAGGCAAAGCTTTTAATTTCAAGAATAAATGATCCATGAATCCATCTCATTTGTCTTTGGATTGGATGGGAGCATCTCTCTTATCCCAGCAAAAGAAAAACGGTCACTATCCTCATTTTTCACTTCTATTGTTGTCTCCTTGCTAGGGTAAGAAAAGGATAGATCCTCACCTGCAAAACAAAAAAGACCATGGTGTTAGAAGAGTTAAGCCAGGTATAAAACCTTAATTGCAGGAGTTCCCTTTATCACTACTTCTTTATCACTGCTTTTTCAGACAGACACCTCCTGAGAATCCTGTCATAGCTAGCACCTGACCCTGAGACCTCTGGGTACAGACCTGTGAGCCCTACCTGTTGCATTAATGTAGGATTCCTACCAGCTGTCACTTAGAGTAGCCCTGATGTGCTCCTCTAGGCCCCTGGTTCTGGGTTAGAGACTGCTGCAGCCCTGAACAGCAGGACCCCATGCTTGCATATTTTATTGATCTCAGGATGCACTTAGACAATGCTTTTTTTCTTTTAACATTTAGTTTATAACTGTGTCCACAACCCAGCACAAAGGTGGGAGCTTGCTCTCGTGTCCCCAGAGGAGGAGGGCGCATCCTGACACGATAGAGTGGATATAACACTGGGGGCAGGGAACAGCCTCTCCACACACTGTGGGACCATGGGAAGCCTGAGGGATTTTGCAGCACCAGGGCAGGTACTGGGAGGATAGAGACCAGGAGCATCCCATATACTTGGCAGTCACCTGAGAGGCAGCTGAGAAAATGTGTCAGATTGGGAAGGCTCAATAACAAAGACCTCTTTCTATTTAAAGAATGCTCCTATTAGTCACCTTAGGCTTGCCCTGGTAAAAACCTCCTGGTCTTCTACCTTTATAGTTGGACTGCAGCCGTACAGATAATACACATATGTTTTGCCCCAGCAATATTTTCACTTATCTTTAAAAGGCAAGCTGCTATAAATTGTTTTCAAGTTACAGAGTATTTTGTTCCCAAGGCAATATTTCAGCTTCCCATAATCACACATAAATGAAGAAATATTCTGGTAATTATACTAGCAAAGAGCAGTTGCTTTCAGAGGTGGATATTATAAAAAGATCCTGGGAAACTGCAGGTGAAGAAAAGAGAAGCTGCGCTCAGTTTGCTCTCCCCTCCCCAGCTCTGGTGAGGATTGCAACTGCCTCATCTTCCTCCAGAAAGGCACTGTAGCCTGAGGACCAGCACTTCCCATTGCCCTCTGCTGGGGCTGCTTACAAGAGCTGCCCAGGAGCTAGATGTGGGGCCAGAGCCCGCAACACTGAAATGAGGGAGCAGGAGCCTTTTTGAAGGAGTCTTTAGTAGGTTGTGCTTTGCATATCTGTGCTCCCACTGACTTACTCTCTCCCTGTTTTAGGGAAGAAAAGCTCAGTATAGTACCGTCACAAAGTCAGTTGCCAGCAAGTCTTCCCTTCAGCTACTCAAGAAGCATTTTTCTGTCTGCACTACCGAGGAATACGGACCCCTCCCAGCTCTAGGCCTTGATTTACCCCTGTTTGTACCTACAAGCAAGTGGCGAAATGCCACTATGCAGCATGCAGTATCTTTACATACACCTCGCACAAGTGAAGTGGGAGAGGAAAGGAGATGCAAGGCTCCGGTAATCTCTACTTGCAACCAATGGAGCCACAAGACACAGGAAGCTTCTGGCCATCTTTCAGAAAAGCCGAAATATTTCTTTAAAATGCTCAAAAGAGCTGTTTTTAAAGGGGTGGATGGCAGAAATATTTCTGTCAGCCTCCACTGCCTTTGCTGAGACCGTCTGTAACAGAGGAATGAAAACAAGGAGGGCATATGAGATGCAGTCCTGGTGCATGTTATAATGATACATCTCCTGGAGACAGCATTGCCTTCGAATGAGACGTCTCCCCAAGAACACTGTCACTCACTGCTTACTGCAGGTGTCAGGTGCCCTGACTACTGTTGCTGTTATTATTATTATTATTATTATATATTTTCCTGGTGCCAGCGGTGCACCTGGTGCTCATCATCAACTCAAACAAGCTCCCGATTTTTAACAGTGGGCTGACTGCATTTCCACTTGTGAAAATCTGCCTATTTGCTGCTTCAGGCCCTATCTTCTCCAAGGGGAAATATGCAATACATAGCTTCATTTCCTTCCTCCACGACTTTTGTTACCTGTTATTTTTTCAAACGCACAACAGCCCAGATCCTCACCACAGCGAGCCAGTCTTTTTTATCCATCATCTCTTTGGGATCAGATCACTAATTCACGTACAGGATAAGACAACTGCCAAATTATTATACTACAAAGAGAAGATCTTCAGACACCTGTCATCTTGATGAAAGCAGCACCATCAACTGACCTTTGCCAGTTCAAGGTCGATAATGAGACAAGTCAGGCAGGAAGAGCAGTATGTGCTGACTCCATTAACGCTGGCTGTGTGCACACTCGGTAGCACTGCGTCTCCTGTCAATTAGTGTGGGTAAACTAGGGACTGCTGATTGCCAGAGACATGGCATAGCGAGCTGCTGCTACCTTTACTTCTACACCCTGCTGCATTTTAATTAGCTCCAGTCCCCTGACTATTTCTTCAGAGCTTCATTACTGCCGTCTTCAAGAAACTCGAAGCAAGCCTTTTACATTGCACATCACTAATGAGGAGAGATGTGAACATCCTCACCATGGAGTTTGATAATGCCGGACTGTCTGCATGAGCGTGTGAGGGTGTATGCAAAGATTTAAGGGGCTTCTCAGCATAACACAGCATAAACATCACTCAGAGATAGCAAAAGAATAGAATGACTCAGAGCCCACAAAGGAAGGTATTCCCAAAATGACCAAAAACACAGGATGGAAAAATGATACACAGTCCATGATGTATGCAGGTGTGTGTGCCTGCATAAGGTGTCATTTCAGTAATGATTATTAAAGACCACCCACATGCACTATAGCTCAATAGCATGAGGTCATAAGCTTGGAAACAGTGAGCTCCCCAAAGGGGCACCAGTTCTGCCTTGCACAGTCCACACAGAAGCCACCCATACAGCAGCTGAGAGAGTCAGCAGACAAAGGAGCCGGAGCATCACTCAGTCTTTTCCAAAATTCCACATGGAACGCCACAGCTTTTCAACAGAAAGCCAGGTGGGTTTTGTTTGCTTGGGGTTTTTTACTGTATTTTTAACCTTTTTGCAGTTATTTTGATGGCATCAGCCTAGCTGTACTAATTTTTCTCGAGTTTCAATTATATTTGAAGCAAATTGTGATAGACAATTGCTGTCTTTACAGCTGAGTGCTGGCCAGACCCACTTCCAAATAGCTTCAGGTTAAAAATATTACAGGCTGTACAGTTCCCCCTTCACAACATACAGATGTGCTTGGTGCAGATCACCTCGGTGAGGGATTCGTGTTGACATTTTGAGTCAAATTCTTGGTCCCATTCTATTTTCCTGCCTTCACCAGCTGACAACTCCCTCAGCATATGGGAGGTTTTGCTGCTAATATTTGGCTCAGACGTCTATATATCCCAGTAATAACTCAATATGAATATTACCAGAGTCCTACTCCCACCCTGTATGACCACCAGTATTTATTCCTTCCTCACAGCAATAGCTCTTTTAATTAACTTCTCTCATACGTCACTCATGCCCTTACAGACTTGCAGCTAATGAGCCAGAAAACCTACGCTAGGATTGTTTTCCTCAGCGAACACTGGCACAAATCTTTTAGATGCAACAAAAAGTTGCGATGATAGTGTGCTTGCTGGAGATGTGATGGAGAAGTTGTGGGGTGGTGTGAAGAAATTCTGTTTACTACATGGCTCCAGCAGCATTTGGACAAGATGCCTGGTGGGAAAAGAATTGGAGGTTTTTTACTGACAGTCTTTTTATTCTCAGCAACTGTCCAGAAATAAAGGATGGGTCTCCTTCAGCTCAGTGACTGCCTTTACTGCTTCAGGAGGAAAGGTTCCTCAGAACAGTTTGTCCCTAGGAAATCTCTTTTACAATTAGTGACCCACCTTCATTTGGTGTTAATTGCTTCCTCTTTGCTGAGCAAACTTAGACCTAGAGAAGGCTGTGGATTGAAACTGTCATCAAAATCCTTTTAGTATAGCTGCTTCTGGACATACACCAACAACATCTGCTCTCCTCTAAGTGACTGCACATACAATAAAGCAGTCTTCCTGGAGGGGATGCTCCCATGACTGTGAAATGGAGGGGGGAAATAAAACCCAGAGAAGCTGGCTGGCCACAGGGGAAAACTCTTCTCATCCTATAAGGAAGTGGTGCATAGCTGTGCCTCCCTGTTGAGCCTGTGGCCTTCGCAAACCAACTGCCTAACCTGTGGGACTGTGGAACCTCATTCTGTTGCTCCTCAGAGCTGTTCTGCAATGGCGCACTCTACCCTCAACATATATTTCAGTTACCAAAAAAACAAAACAGAATAAAAAACCACACTGCCTTCTCCCCCCACAAAGCTTACACCCTTTTTTTAATTTCCTTTGAATGACAAAGAAAATAATGCTTTGCATCGAAGCATGAGATAGGGCTTGTAAAAAATTATAATACATCGTTTGCTTTCCTATAGTGCCTCTACTCAGTGGGGTTTTTGCTTTCTCTGAAACGAGAGCCTGCTGTCAACCTCCACAGAGCCCTGTGCACTTCCTCAAAGCTAACTGGAAAAAAACTAGTCCTCTATTTCTTAAGGCAAATAGCCATTATCCACAAAAGCTTGCACACACCCGGTGCTGCTTCTCCTTCTATCCCTCCCCCACGAGCGGTCAGATTGCTTCAGCACTCATGCTGTGCCATCCAACAAATGCTTGTTAGCCACCTGTGTGGATATCTTTAAAACAGTAACTTTAAAAAACACCCACCATCTTCCAAACATATGGATATATGCCTGAGGGATGAATACATTCTGTACATACAGTTATTCTCATGCCTGATGCAATCAGATGTTCCATCTATACTATTGCAGGGACACCTCTCTGCATCCTCCTACAGGCTTTTATACAATGGTCGGGGATAGGTCAGTGGGTGTCAGTGGTAGCCACAATACAAATTTACATTATCATCTCAGCGTTAAGGCTTTATCGTGCAGCCCTGATCAATAAAGATACAGCTGATCAATAAAGATGCAGCTGACACAGAGGAATCATATTTCAAAAGAAATTCGTGGAAGTTGTATAGATGACAGCAAGTACAAGTGCGTGCCAGCTGCCGCAGGGGAGCATCACTTCATGAACATCTCAGTGGAGCAGGAGAAGCCACTTTCACCAACCCTGGCTATTCTATTAGAAATCTCTTTTTATTTTTCCTAATGCTGCAGCTATGCATGCCTGCACGTCACAAGGCTACTTGAGGAGCCTAAAAACATTAGCTTTAAGGCTCAATCAGAAGGAAACCACATCGTATCCCAAATCCCTTCTTTACAGGTGACAGAATTACTGCCTAGGAAAGTGCTTTTTTCCACACTTGATTAAAATTTTTCCATTAAGATGAACTGGTTTCTCAACAGAAAACAGTATCACCAATAGCGCTAAGCCTATTTCTTCCCCCGTAAAATTGGTGTATCTTCCAGGGGAAATATAATAAAAATAAAATATATATCTATCCTTGCACATACTTTACTGAAAGCCAAAAATACAAAAATAGTTCTGACATGTATTTCACTGAAAACTAAAATGTTTTGACTGAAAATATTGCTAAAGTGCCTCAAGAGTGCTAATTCCTTGACTCACTTTTCCACAAGGGGCCTGCAAATTTGCTATAGAATGGCAAAGCAAAGAACTCGCATTTTTCAGCACTTCAGCTCTTTGAAGGAAGGGATTTCCTGAGGGAAGATTTGGTGGGATGAAACAACGCTAGCTATAGCAAGCAGACTGGTTCCTGTACTAACATGCAGTGGTAGCCTTTCAGAGCTGAAGCTGCTCTTCTGCCTCAATTGCTTCATCTAATCCTGGGAATTATTCAAAATTCTATTTTTTCCCATGGTTTTAAACAAAAAAAGAGTATAAAAAGCAAAACAAATGAAAAACAAAACAACAACAACAAATCCAAACAACATTTGTGCAGACTGTATTTTTCCCTTCTGCCACGCTTCTTCAGACCACATTTGCTAGCAAGTAAGACAGTGGGCAAAAAGCATCCATTATCATTCCCAAAGCAAACTGATGCACAATATGCATTACAAGATACAACAATGACAGTTACACATGAAAGACCATGAAGTCAAAGGAAATTTTTCCTATAACTCTCTCCTAACTGGGCTGTACCCTTTCCAGCCTGAACAACAGCATCTCCTTGCAGCACCAACAGGCAGGACCGGCAGTACCTGGACCACAGCTCTCCAGGTAGCAGCTGTTTTTCCCAATGAAAGGCATCTTGCAGCTTTTCAAGCTCCACATAGAGGAAAAGAAATTGTGGGTGTCTGTCACACCTCTGGCACATCGCAAAGTCTACGCAGAAATGCCTGTCACTCTGCATCTCCTCTGCTTGGCTGACAGCTTAGTAAGGGGCTGGACTCCATTAAACAGAAGATAGCACAGCAGCAGCATCCATGCACAGGTATCTATCTTGCCTTGAAAGACAGACACACATAGAGGGTTTCCTTCTAGATCAAAATTAAAGACTGCTTTGTTTTCATTGGAAAACAAGTGATAACTGAGGTAAAATTTTGCTGTGGTGTGCAGGTGTGTAAAAAAGCAAAATAAGATGATTTTTGAAAGCATATTGGTACCTACTGCTCTTTAGAAATAAGCTGACAAGAGAAGCAGAAGAAAGACAAAGCAATGCTGATCAAAATAAAGGGAAAAAAGGATTTAGGGATTTAAGTTTGCCCAGTAGTCAGCTACATAAATTGCCTGTGAATAAGGGTTTAAAATGTTTTAAAACGTGCTTGAGGAATTTGTAGGCTCACTTATTTGCCAGGGAATAACATTTGTGCCTTTCTATTGGTTCTATTCTAAATCACCCAAAATAGACTGTAATGTTGCTAATAAAGCAATATGAATCCAAAAAGAGCAGGAGCAGAAAAAAACATCCCCAGATAAAGATATAAGAAATAAAAGACATGGTTGGATTCTGAAACTGAGACTAGCTCCTGCAAACCAACAAATCACTAAATACATGCCGAAGAAGAAGAAAGAAAACATGAGGTGTAGTAACTGTTATGTGTACATGAGAGATTTATCTCTAGAATCTCTTAAATGACTGTTATCTGTCTGCTCAGAAGCACAGGGATATTCAAGCAACATGACCCATTAGCAAAGTCCCTCCAAATAAAGACCCAAAGAGAAGAGAGACCAAATAGAATACAAGGATCTGCATGATTTTGTCTCTCCTAAGGTTTACCAAATTTCCCCAAGGACAGAGCCAGGAAAGAAGCAAATGCGATGCTTCCTCCAAAAGAAGTAGAAGCTGAGAAACAACCGGCCTAAGCTTGAGAGATTCAAAGCCAGGCTGTGGCCATCATTTCATAGCTTTGTGCACACGCCAGCCTGTGTGGGTTAGCCTCCAGGCTCCCAGCTGCACATGTGGCTCTTCCACAGCAGCTCTTTCCCTCTGCATTGCAAACAGGGCACACCTCATGGGATGATCCACAGCTGACCAGGCTCCAGGCTTTCGCAGGTCAGGGTGTAAACTAACTGGCAGCATCTTTTTCCATCTGCCCTCAGCAGCGGTGACTTTGAGAAACAGCCCAGTAACCCAGAGCTGTAACGTACCCCTGTGTTAACACACCATTTCACTTGCTAAAACTTTGAAGGTCTGCACATGTTGGAAAAAGCTTCCCCAATGCAATTTACTGCTAGGTCAGTGTCTACAGCTCATGGATGGACTGTGTGAGAAAAGCCAAATTTCCGCATGTGTTAAAAATCTAAGGGATAAAAAGGATATGGAACTGTTGGAACAAGTCCAGAGGAGGGCCACGAGGATGATCAGGGGACTGGAGCACCTCCTG